>CAWUFW010027728.1:0-25275 GCA_963921515.1 Calotriton arnoldi
CAGCTATGGACCCCACACTTACCTTTTGGTCACTGTGATGATGGGGGTTTAGACGCCATTGCCACAATGTTCAAAATGTGCTTCAGCTATGGACCCCACACTTACCTTTTGGTCACTGTGATGATGGGGGTTTAGACCCCATTGCCACAATGTTCAAAATGTGCTTCAGCTATGGACCCCACACTTACCTTTTGGTCACTGTGATGATGGGGGTTTAGACGCCATTGCCACAATGTTCAAAATGTGCTTCAGCTATGGACCCCACACTTACCTTTTGGTCACTGTGATGATGGGGGTTTAGACCCCATTGCCACAATGTTCAAAATGTGCTTCAGCTATGGACCCCACACTTACATTTTGGTCACTGTGATGATGGGGGTTTAGACCCCATTCCCACAGTGGTCATGGTCTGCTTGCATTGTGGAGGCCACACACATTTATGTGTGACACATGTGATAGGGGGTCACATTGTATGTTCAATGTCATGTTCAGTGTTGTAGGCATTTGACACAGACTACACACTCTTGTCATGATGTTGGGGGATGTCTTTTGCTGACACTCCTTATGTTGGAGTATGCTGGTTGTGTCATGCATTACCCGTCCTATGAGTGGGGATGGTAGTAGTGGTAGGCATCCATCCCCCTATGAGTGGGGATGGTAGTAGGTACAGGCATCCAGGCCCACATGAGTAGGGGTGGTGGTAGTGGTAGGCATCCAGGCCCCCATGAGTAGGGGTGGTGTTAGTGGTAGGCATCCAGGCCCCCATGAGTAGGGGTGGTGTTAGTGGTAGGCATCCAGCCCCCCATGAGTAGAGGTGGTGATAGTGGTAGGCATCCATCCCCCTATGAGTGGAGATGGTAGTAGTGACACGCATCCAGGCCCACATGAGTAGGGGTGGTGGTAGTGGTAGGCATCCAGGCCCCCATGAGTAGGGGTGGTGGTAGTGGTAGGCATCCAGGCCCCCATGAGTAGGGGTGGTGGTAGTGGTAGGCATCCATCCCCCTATGAGTGGGGATGGTAGTAGTGACAGGCATCCAGGCCCACATGAGTAGGGGTGGTGGTAGTGGTAGGCATCCAGGCCCCCATGAGTAGGGGTGGTGGTAGTGGTAGGCATCCATCCCCCTATGAGTGGGGATGGTAGTAGTGACAGGCATCCAGGCCCCCATGAGTAGGGGTGGTGGTAGTGGTAGGCATCCAGGCCCCCATGAGTAGGGGTGGTGGTAGTGGTAGGCATCCATCCCCCTATGAGTGGGGATGGTAGTAGTGACAGGCATCCAGGCCCACAAGAGTAGGGATGGTGGTAGTGGTAGGCATCCAGGCCCACATGAGTAGGGGTGGTGGTAGTGGTAGGCATCCAGGCCCCCATGAGTAGGGGTGGTGGTAGTGGTAGGCATCCATCTCCCTATGAGTGGGGATGGTAGTAGTGACAGGCATCCAGGCCCCCATGAGTAGGGGTGGTGGTAGTGGTAGGCATCCAGGCCCCCATGAGTAGGGGTGGTGGTAGTGGTAGGCATCCATCCCCCTATGAGTGGGGATGGTAGTAGTGACAGGCATCCAGGCCCACATGAGTAGGGGTGGTGGTGGTGGTAGCCATCAGGCCCCTATGGGTGTGTATGGCATTGGTGATAGCCATCCCGCCCCTGTGGTTCGGCTGTTGCTAGTGTACGTCATTTCTGCATCCCTATGTGTGTGTGACATATGTCGGGTACGTGTCGTTTGTTTGTGTAGTGGGTGTCTGAGTTACCGTCTGCGCCGTACGCGTCTGTACGCGTCCATACCGGTTCCGGTAATAGATGTAGAGTATTGGTAGGACCTGCGCGATGGGATTCATGGTTGGGTCGTCTCGTTCGGGTTTCTCGTGGCTTCGACTCATACTCGTCGCTGGCTTGTTGGTCTCGTAGCCGTGGATCGTCTTGTGGCGCGAATCGGAGCTTATGTGCAGCTCTCCCGGATGCTCTGACGTGCCGGACGTAGCAACGGGTTCGGCGCGTACGGAATGCGCATCGTACTAGTCCGGCCGGAAGGTGCTGTATATTTACTTCCGTGCGACTCGAATCGGCGTTTACGGATCCGGCTCGGGCAGGGAACAGGAGCTGGAATGGGTACGTACGGCTCGCTCGGAATCTGAGCAGTTATGCGCATCGTACTTGCTCGTTCGGATGACTATTCGAATCGGTCGGGAAACACGCGTTCGGCTTGTTTTTTTTCCAGACGAATGGTGTTAGGTGCGCTTCCGGCCGAGATTGGAATCGGCCCCTCTGTGTCCAACTGTCCATTCAGTTTCTACTTCGCCCACTCTTCCTTCCTATGTCTGTTCTCTGCACTTACCTCCCTCACTATGTTTTTCCTTTCTTGAAAGGCCTTTCCCTAACTCTATCGTTCTCTACTATTATTGCATTCTACCTTTGCATTCTACCTTCTCTCTTTCATCACTGTCACCTTTCGGTGCACCTACTCCTCTATTTCAACTCATACTTTCTACCTCATCTCTCTCTCTTTCACTTTCTTTATACATCACTCTAGCTTACCACTATCTCTACCGTTCTTTTACCTCACGTTCTCTCTTTTGCTGTACCTTTGTATTAACCTCTCCTCCTTTTCTATCCTTTACCTCTGGTTCTCTACTTCAGCTCTTTTCTCTCTACACCTCATCTCTCTTTCTTCTCTTCACCCCTTTTTCTCTACCTTTATGTCTGTCTCACTCCTCTTGTTACCTAGCCTGCCTTTCTGTAGCTCTTCACATTTTACCCTTCTCTCTGCCTCACCACTATCTTATGCATCTCACTATACGCCTCATGCTACCTCACATATCTGCCATCTCTACATGCCTCTGACATTACTTTTCTTTAATTCAACTCTCTTTCTACCTTACCTCTCTTTCCACCTTAGCTCTAGGCAATGTTCACCCTTCTGTCCTTTGAAAATTCCTTTTCCTTGTCTATCCCTCGCTGCATTAAAATTGAACTCATCTTTCTGTAGCCATCTTTTTTCTTGATACCTTGCCTTTCTCATTTTATGTTTTGTCTCTCTCTAACTCACCTCGCTGTAGCTCATCTCTAGTTCTACCTTTGTCCTACCACTACTCCACCTCTTTCTACTGTTCACACATCTGTCCTTCCCTGGCCTCGCCTTCTCAACACCTAACTAGCCAGAGCTTGCAGTGTAGTCGAGAAGGGCACACATAGAACTGGAGAGAAAGTAGAAGATAGGGGAAGAGAAAAAAGTAGAAAAAGATGACATTTCACCTCATAGACCGGTAAAAAACATCAGAGTGTTGCTTTGATTTTCACTGTTGAGGCTTGAATGCCAGCAAGAGCAATTTATTAGTGATTATTGGTATCCGTAATTTGTCCTATTTTCATAAACGACTCTCCTAATATCCAGCAAGTTATCATGGGCCCGATTCACAGAACTAACTTACGACAAAATCCTAAACTTACTACCATTTTGGTATTCACAGAATGAACTTACTCATTTTGGTATTCACAGAATAAACTTACTCATTTTGGTATTCACAGAAGACACTTACACATTTTGTGTAACTTACACATTTTGTGTAACTTACTCATTTTGTGTAATTTACACATTTTGTGTAACTTACACATTTTGGTATTCACAGAAGGCACTTACTCATTGATGAGTAAGTGCCTTCTGTGAATACCAAAATGAGTAAGTTAATTCTGTGAATACCAAAATTGTTGTAAGTTCATTCTGTGAATACCCAAATGTGTAAGTTCATTCTGTGAATACCAAAATTGTTGTAAGTTCATTCTGTGAATACCCAAATGTGTAAGTTCATTCTGTGAATACCAAAATTGTTGTAAGTTCATTCTGTGAATACCCAAATGTGTAAGTTCATTCTGTGAATACCCAAATGTGTAAGTTCATTCTGTGAATACCAAAATTGTTGTAAGTTTAGGATTTTGACGTAAGTTAGTTCTGTGAATCAGGCCCCATGTCTTTGCTGCAATGGGAGTAGCAATCAGTTATACCCTAAATTTGCAAGACAAAAAAAATCGAGATACACGCAAAAAGTAATGGCTTAATACATGTTTGCTCAAGGTTTCTTTTCGTACTATTTGCATGGTAGATGCCAGGCATCCTGAGGTTTTGGCTGTTCTTATGAACCCCTTTGAATGAAATGTTAATGTATAATTCAATATTGTTTGCCATTAGGAGGATTTGTAGTATCTGAAAATGAAAAACTCATTCGAAGTAGTTCCATGCGGAGAAGACTGAAACATGTCTAGACCAGGGCCACAGAATCCTTAAGATGGAGAGGGGTACATACTTTCTCACAATTTTATAAAAAGCAACGTTGCAATTGCATATTTGTTTCATAACATTTTCAAATGTAGCGTTATTGTTTAACACATTTCTATCAGAAATGCATATACCAATTTGATGCATATAGGAAGTTTGCAGCACTCCATCAGGAGGGTAGCATATGCTCAGAAGATAAGTGGTCTTGAGAAAAAATTGAATATGAATACGTGTTGTTTGAAAAAGCAATAACTGCAGCCATACTGTTAGCTAATACATACATAAATTACTAGAAACAATTACCAGATATGAGCATTGTAATATTATATTATCCTCATTCCCACTCATTTCCTTTCAAGTTCCATCTGTAGCCCAAGAATATATTATGAAACAGAATGTTCTCTTTCAGCAACCAAAGCATGAAGGAGGCAGCATGTAGCACAATGTTAAGAGCATCAGCAATCATTTTAGTGAGAAAAATGTACCATATTATTGCACCATTTGTTAGCAAAATGAGCATATGTAGTTTTGTTTTTGCCATCAATGAGTTGTATCCAAGCAATTTTATGCTGCATTTGTGCCAATAGATTCACATTTCATGACTAAAAGTCCATTACAATGCAACAGAGAAGTCCCATAAATATAGTGAAAAAGGAACACTTCTCTTTCATCCTGTAACATTCCAGTATTTAAAGAGCGTATCATTGCCGTTCACAGCAGCAATGAGAGAGATCAAAGC
The DNA here is from genome assembly GCA_963921515.1 of Calotriton arnoldi. Lineage (NCBI taxonomy): Eukaryota > Metazoa > Chordata > Amphibia > Caudata > Salamandridae > Calotriton > Calotriton arnoldi. The sequence goes on from CAWUFW010027728.1 coordinate 5,003, forward strand.
ACATTTAATGTTTCAAGCAGCCCTGAAAGCCTTACTCTAAAAAATACACGTTGGCAATGTAACAGCTCTGAGATGAATCTTTCAATTAGGTGCCTTGATCCCTCAGAGAGTTAAAACACTAGGATGGTGATCTGTGAGAATATAGCACGGTATCCTTCTAAACAACTTCAACAAGTTTTTGGTAAGCTATGTGAACATCCATGTCCCAACTACAACAGACCCGTGCTAACCAAAGCCCTCAGCATCCTGGCATTCTAAAGACTTTGCTGACAGTAAATGAGCCATCTGTAGATAGCAAAGAAAATAGAAAAAAAAGGGAACTCCGGACGATCTCTTGATACTGAAGTCCCACTTCACAATATGCAGATAGCTCATTACATCAGCCAAAGCCATGCACTGTACCAACACCATCAATAAAGCCAACAAAAAAGCAGAAGGGTGTTCAAGACAATTAAGCACTGCATCTAACTCCTGCCGGGCCCACCTATTTCTCTCTTCACAGAAAAGCGCAATCCTATCAACCTCTTCTTCAATAGAAAAAATGCTGACGATCCAACAGCACATTGACAACATCAAGCCTGCTACAATTCCTGCACCCACCCATTCCCATAGAATCCAGCAATGGTCAGTCTTCAAAGCCCTACCTCTCCCTGATCTCACTGACATACTTAGCTACCTCAATGCCGCATCTTTTGCCTTACCATTGCCTTCATCAAAGCTCTCTCTAGTGATGCTCTTTTACCTTACCCCTACTAAACATTATCATTGCCTCCCTAATTCAACACATATTCCCAGGATCTCTCAAGACAGGTCCTAGAAAGCTAGATCTTCCACTCTTAAAGAAGCCTACACTAGACCCTGTGGAACTTGCCAATTAGCAGCCCATCACTCACCTACTCTTTGTCAGCAAGATCCTTGAAAAAGTAGCCTATGTCCAACTCTAACATCACACCAGTGCTAACCATCTCCTGCACGACTACCATTCTGGGTTTAGATCACAATGCAGCATGGAAACTGCAACCTTACCCATTATAGACACTGCCCTCTTGACCACAGATGAAGAGGCCCTCTGTCTCCTGATATGCTGGAACTCTCATCTGCTTTAACCCAGTCAACCACCCACCCTCATACACAACCTGGAGTCTCAAATGGGATTCACAAGCAATGTCCTTCACCAGTTCTCCTCATTTCTTTCCAACCAACACTAGTTTGTTTACATGGGCACTTGAAGGTCTCAGAAGATTCCTATCATCTGTGGAGACATCCAGGGCTCCATACTGTCTCCTGTCATCTTCAGTCTTTATCTGGAGCCTCTTGATGCTCTACTCACAGATAATAGCATCAAGATTCACCAAGCTGCTAACAATACAAAACCTCAAAGAATGCTGAACCAAATGTGGAAGTCCAGTGCTTAGCTGAAGAGCAAATCGACCAAGACATAATTTCTATTATTTACCGAGAACAATAACTAAGTGACTTCAACTTTTACAGCTTTGACCGCCAGCTTTCACCAAAGGCCATATCAGTCTGTCAAAAATGTTGTTTATTTCGACCATATGCTTTAAAACTGTCAATAATGCATCCATCTCATAATTACATATAATTCATTATCTTAAATATTACAATAACGCAGTTGAATTACAGATTTTATAGCATTGTGTTCTCCTGCATTATTGTGCAATGTGGAAAGTACACACACGCACACAACTCTAAATATGAATAACACTTTTCTATGACTTAAATCCACTTAAATTCATGCATAAAATTCCCATGTTACTTTTAGGGGTCATCCTACTCATTAGAAAAAACTTTTTTAAAAATTCCCTTGACCTCCATTAAAAATCTGGCACTTACACAAGTAACATCTAAAAATGTTATATCAATCAGAAGGTCAGATGCTTGTTTGAATTTTGAGATTCCGTATATGAAAAAGATTGGTTTTAAAAACATTGTAAGTACCAATAAAATCCTTGGAAAATCTAATAAAACATGTGCCCCATTGTGTGTGCTATTCATACTACATGTACATATTACGATATTGTTTATAATGACCAATTTCACCCTCATGTTTTCAAAGCACAGGTTTATTCCTGCTCTAAATTTCAGCACTCCATGTCTTACCTGGTGGTTACACAATGGCTCAACATATGAAAAGCCATCATTGCCATTCCATGCCTCTTTCAAAAATTGTATAGATGTTTTTCAACTTAGATAACCCAAACCTTGTTGTCTGGCACACTTTTTGGTGAGCGCCCGGAACTGGCTTTGGAGATAATAATTTCCAATTTCTTCTCATGCAATTTTATTGTTAATCTATTAAAGATCATGACCAGCATTCTCCTAACTTCCTTTGCCCAACTCAACTCACTGGCTTTGAACTAGTTTTTACAGAGGACGGACATTTTATGACCTTCTTCCCTACCTAAACTAGACCAAAATCTTTCCACTCCAGCATACACTGCGTAACATCAAGCCCTAAATTGGGTTTCCATTCTTATGGCCTGTCATTTACTCCTACCCTTTCACTGTCCCCGAGACTCATAATGGAATCTGACAAATATTCCAAATGATTTCTCGTCCCAAGGTCCTTACCTTCCCAGTTAGATTTGCCCACTGGAAAATTGACCTGTTAACATCCTTTATATTAATTTTCCACAAGCTTTTCCTCTATGGCTATTCTGGGAGCCCAACATAACTTGATTAGATCTTAACCCTGCATGGTTGTTCAAAAAGTTGCCCATCGTACATTCATTCATTTCTATCTGGCTTGCTTTTATTATTCTAATACCTTCTCTCAAAGTCTTATCCTTTGCTTTTATTAGCACTAGACTTAGCTCTGAGTAGAACTGCACCAAAGTCACCTCTCTTCCCGCTTTCCCTTTTTTTCCAGAAGGGAGACATCAGTACTGTATGGGCACTATCAATGCCCATACAATCACTGCCAAGTCACTTGGATTAAAATGTAGGAGACTAATCACACCCTCAAGGAACAGATTATTTAAAAAAAAAAAAAAAACAAGAGGGTCTCTTACAACTGCTGTTTTCTAAAAAAAGTCAACCCATTTATTCCAGAAAGGGACTTCAGAAATACTGTTCAGGCCCTCATACTCTCACATCTGGATGGTGGCAATGCTCTGCCCTAAGACCTCCAAGACTCCACACTGGCACCCGTTAGTGACATCTTATGCTCCGCAACATGTCTCATCCATGGATTGAAGAAATGTGATCACATCACCCCCATCCTGTTGCAACTCGATAAGCTTCAAATGCAGGCCCACACAATCTTCAAAACCAGCTGTATCATTTACAAAGTTGTTATGACCAGCATCCCCACTTATCTTGCAAACAAGTTCACCAACTCTGCTGCATCTTAGCTCACCTACAACCAGGACACCATCAGACTGCAGATTAAGAAGAGCAAAAGAGAAAAAAAAAAAGCCTTTCCCATTTATGCACCCAGGATCAGAAACAACATCCTCATATCCATCAGGATGGACCCAATGCTGCTCATATATAGGAAAGAGCTAAAGACTTACAGGTTTAAAGAGGACAGTATCAGGATGTATTAACTGCCGGCAACAAAGTTTCCTCTCCTCTTGCTCATTGACTTTATAGTAATCTATGACCATGTGCAGTGCTCTGCTGCATTTTAGTTCGGTTCACAGTATATAAATGCCTGTAGATACCTTCATATATACATACACTATGACCTAAATTCAAAAATAACTTTCAGCTCTCTCTCTCTGTCTCTCTCTCTCTCTCTTTCTCTTGGTGTTCTACTACCCTCTCTCCCTCTCTCCATTTATTGCTGGGCCAATATTATTTTTGCCACTTTGGTCCAAAAATCAATCTTTTAAACTATACCATGCCCAGAATATGAAAAGAACTTCTCTCTCTCTCTCTCTATCTCTCTCTCTCTCTCTCTCTCTCTCTCTCTCTCTCTCTCTATCTCTCTCTCTCTCTGTCTCTTTCTCTCTCTCTCTCTGACTCTCCCTACCTCCATCTAATCCCCATTCTGCATATCATATAGCGATCAGTTTACACTCAAAGATGACGCCACATTGATTTGTATTTTTCGATTGAATATCATAATGATGTTGTGATCCAACATTGTACTGAGTTACTTGTGGCCCCATAGATAAGGCCTTGAGCTCTGAAAGTGATAGTTAAGTGTAGAAGACTTGGGGGCATATCAGCAACAACCGGCGATAATTATCGCTAAGCGCACTTAGCGCTAGGATAATTATCGCCGGCTATCGCTGGATGTTACCGCTGAGAGCGCGCTTTATCAGCGACGCTTATCTCAAAAGCGATAAAAATACCAGCGATAGCGGGGAAATCGCCGTTTGCAGGGAACATCGCTGGATTTCCAGCGATGTTCCCTGCAAAACGGCGATAACCTTGCTGATACGACCCTGTGGTCGTATCAGCATAATCCACCCCCTATGTTAAGCATAGGTAAGTTAGGATTTTAGCAGACGTTAGTTTTGGCGAAAACCGCCGTTTTCGCCAAAATCTAACGTGTGCTAAAATCCTGTGGACTGCCTTGTAAATATCGCGATGTGAACATCAGCGATATTTTACAAGGTAGTCCATCGGGGTACGCCAGTGACGCCCACTTTGCATCTCATTAGAGATGCAAAGGGAGGCGTCGGAAAAGGGTGCTAACATGCGATTATGCATGTTAGCACCCTCTTGTTAATAGGGCGATAGTTTTATCTCCGCTTTTTGGCTTTTAAGCCAAAAAAGCGGAGATAAAGCCCTTGTTAATATGCCCCTTGGGGTCTTCATGGCCCATTACAAAGAGTTGCAATTTTCTATTAGTAAATTAAAAGGAGATTTTCATATTTATTGCTGGGTAAATATTATTGTTAATACTACTTATTTAGAGTTTTAGCAATACCATATCCTAAATATGAAAACAACTTTTCTCTGCCTCTCTCTGTTCTTTAAGCATTCATCATTTGATCCTATTCTCTATATGACATATCTATCAGTGTACACACACCATATTGATTCTTGTTTTTGGACTCAATGTCATAATTATGTTTCAATGAAAACTTGACAAGAGTCACTTGTAGCCTAGTGGTTAAGGTCTTACATTCTCAATGTGAAGGTTGAGTATAAAAGTCTTGGCATTGTCTGGTCCGTAGCATATGTTATAATTTCGAATAAGTAATTTGACTGGTGATTTTCATATTTATTGATGAACGAATATTATTCTTGGTACTTTGCAAATATCTACATTTTTATCTACACTATGCTTAAATATGAAACCATCTTTTTTTCTCTTACTCTTTCTCTCTGTTTCTCGACCCTGCCTCCCTCAAACCTATTCTGTATATTGTATAGTGATCTCTGTACACACACCTAGAGTGCCGCATTGACGAGTGACTTGTCTCTTAGTTGTATGATATTAGATTCTCAATGAGATTTGCTTGAGCCACAGCGTCTGCATGGCCATTTGTTTGGTCTGTTTTAATGCTCAATAAGTACTTTCAAAAGGTGACATTCATATTTATAGATGGGCAAATGTTACTCTTGAAACCTTGTCTGAAAATTTCTACATTCTTAACTATACCAAGTCCCAAAGTATTAGAGAAAATCTCACTCTTTCTTGAACTCCCAGTACACTATATACACTATGTACTTAAATACTCTTGTTAGAACATGAGGGCCCCTATACTTGTGGAACCTGCAATTTTACGTGTGCACTCTCTACTCCCTAGGAAAGATATAAGCCTACCAGTAATAAGAATACCTTTCAGTTAGAGCACAAAAGAGGAAGTTCTCTCCATGTTACAGAAACAGCACCATGACATCACAAAATTTGGTAAATACCCAGTTACGTGGTCTTTACTGTAATGCTCACTCTGTCCCCAAACATGCTTCAGAACTTTGGGATCTATTTACCTCGATTAAACCAGCTATCTGTTTCATCTCAGAAACATGGCTCCATTATGTATCACAATTGCTTTCCCCCTGAATACAGTCTAATTAAACAAGATCGAGAGTCCAAAACGGGTGGCGGAGTGGCTATTGCCTTCTGCAAACTGCTGAAAGTCACTCTATTGGATTCACTTCTAACAGATTGGGAGGAGCTTTTGGTCTTCAAAATGGAGACCCTATGAAATGCAATTTGGAAGGGTACATTAGTAAACCGCCCTCCAAGTCCTAAAAAGGACTTCAGTGATAAATTGATTAAGTATGTGGTACCACATATTTTGGCATCAGATAATTTCATGGTAGTTGGGGATTTTAATTACCATGCAGAGCTGGTTTCTGATCCTGATACCTCACACTTGCTCTCTGACTTAGAAACATTAGGCCTCTATCAAAAAGTAATGTGCCCAACACACATAGCTGGGCACACAGTAGGTCTCAAATTCACAAACTCTCCTAATATACAGGTCAAATCCCCCATGCCTCAGATTTGGACAGTCTAATTCTCTATCAATTTTCATCTCCATGTGGGAGAATCCCTGGACCTCAAGACCATAGCACCTAGAAAGGGCAGAAATATGTCTCTTCAGTCCTTTACTTCACATCTTGCTCTGAAGGATTTGGAGGAAGCATTTACACAGGCATTAGATATCATCGCTTCTGAAAAAAAGCAGAGAAAGCAGCCTGCAGAAAGTTAGAACACAAATGGCGAACCACTAAAACCTGTGCAGACTAACTCATTTATAAAGCAGCCTTAGGGCCCTATTATGAGTTTGGCAGTGCAGGAGCGGGACCGCCCCGCTCCTGCACCGTCAAACCCATGTAGGAACCACCTGCCAGATAAGACGTTTTCTCCTAGTCTGGCAGGTGGTTCTTTGGTGTACCCAGGGCGGTACCTATAAAATTGTCACTGCAATGAGAATGTTAAAGGTGGTACCTGCACGGCATGGACTGCTGCAGTCCATGCTGTGCAGGTCATGGACTGCTGCAGTCCATGCTGTGTAGGTACTGGGGTGCATGCACACGGAGGGGCAGACTGCATCCACATGGCCCGTTTGTTTCCTCACCGCCATACGTTTCATGGTGGTCACACCGCCATGAAACGTGTGGCATTGAGTAAACTCGCAATATGCTTGGCGGGGCTGCCGCACCCCTGCGAGTCTGATGGTTCGTGGACCACCAGACTCTTAATAAGCCCCTTAGGCATTTACCATAGAAACATCAAAATAACCAGAAAGTCCCATATAGTACATAGAATTAACAATGCTGGAAACACATCAACGGAATTATATAAGATTTGAAATGAATTTATCAATGTGCCTCATCTATCCCAGCATCTCAGTCTCCATGTGATGACATTGACAATCATTTTGAAGAAACAAATAAAAAAAAATATGACACTCTGTCAAATGGTCTCACATAGAAAAGGCAGGATTCACCTGCCTCTTCATCATCTATACATCCCGCTCTTCTGGAATCTTTTGATGTAGTATCCCCTGAGCAAATCTTGGTCCTGATTAATACTATCAAATCGGGCTCACCAGAGTATTCTGCTCCTCCTTACATCATGGCGACCTTGGCCCCAGCACCTTCCTACGATTACGGATCTGTTTAATCACTCCCTGAATATGGACACCATTCCCACAAAATGGAAAGCAGCGCTGGTGAGACCATTTCCAAAGAAACCCACTGCAGATCCTTCGGACCTTGCAAATTACGGACCAATATCACTTCTTCCTTTTCTGTGAAAAATTATGGGGACTGTTGTGAAAAGCTGATGTCTTTCTTGGAAACCCACTTTCTGCTAGACCCCTTCCAATCTGGTTTTCGGGCGTCCCATAGTACAGAAACTGCATTGATGGATGTTCTGGACACCATGAAGGCCACCCAGCCATGCAAGTACTACTAGATCTATCGGCAGCATTTAACACCATCTCACGTTCTAGTACAAAGACTGGTTAAGATTGGTGTTGGAGAAAAAGCCCTGGGCTGGCTAAAAAACATTTTAAGGGATTTGACCCATTCGGTGCAGCTTGACCTTTTCAATCCTCGAACTATGGACTTGGACAGGGAGGGGTACCTCATGGCTTATCTTTGAATCCCACCCTTTTCAATATCTATGTGGCCCCCCTGGCTGAAGTGACAAGATCTTGCAGGTTTAAAGTCATTTCATTTGCGGACGACACGCAACTTATAATAACCGTGGGGAAAAATCCTGAATCTGCTTTGATACGTTTCAGGGAATGTGTGAAGAAATTAGCCCTCTGGATGTTGTCCAATAGCCTAGAGCTAAACACAGGAAAGACTGAAATTCTGCTCTTTGGTAAAGCTCCCTCCTTTTGGTCTGAAGACTGGTGGCTGCTGGAACTGGGGCCAGCCTGTATCCCCAAAAAGGTAGTTAGGAATCTGGGCTTACTGATTAATGATTACCTCTTTAGGACAGAACTAAATTCTATCTTTGGGTCCTGGTTTGAAATTATTCGCCTGCTCAGGATAGCTTTTGAATGGCTACCTCTTCAGTCTAGGAAATCCATCACTCTGGCACTTATTGTAAGTCTCCAAGAGTAAGGAAATTCCCTTATGCTTGCGACAAATGAAGCTCTCCTAGCCAAACTTCAGGTGGTAAAAAACACAGCTGCCTGCCAGATCTGCAATTTGCCATCCCGCTCCCCATCGGAGCCCAACCTGAAATTATTACATTGGCTCCCAAAAAAAAGCACTCTCATTTTAAACTCCTCTGCCTTGTACATAAGTCCCTCTTTGGAAACGGTCCACTCTATCTACGGAAGAACCTACAGTTTTATATACCCAAAAGCAAACCTCAAAGCCAGTGAGCAACTCTTACTTCACCCCTGCAGTATCCCTACTGTCACATATGGGGCAGAACCTTTTCCTATTTGCCCCCCCAATCACCGGAACAAGTTACCTTTGTACATACGAGCCTGCCCAGACTTTGCTCGTTTTCAAAAATTAGTCAAAACCTGGCTCTTCTAATTCCTTTTGGTATTGCTGTCCTGATTTAGAGTGCATTAGTGCTGAGAGACCCTGTAGGGGAGTGATTCGTTTGCGCTTTATAAATACAAATAACATTACATACATTTAGAGCTACTATTGTAGTACTCCTACATTTACTACAAAATGCAGCCTGTACTTAGACCCCTAAGTATTCAAGTCTTGATGTCTCCATGGTCATTTCTTAGGTCTGTTACAATGCTCAAAAGGTAAACTAAAAGGTGATTTCCATATTTATTAAAGGCCAAGTATTTTTCTTGCCATTTTGTCTGAAGATACCTATATATTAAATTATTCCATGTCTAAATATGAAAAGAACTTTTGTCTATCTCTCTGTTTCCTAAATCTCCCCCACGCTACCCTATTATCTATAAAATGTACTTCTTATAAAGTTTTGGCCGTAGCTTGTAAGGATTTTCTTGTGGGCTATTGGTAAAGCTCTTATGCTCTGAATGTGAAGGTTAAGTATTTGAATCTAGGTGTTTGTGAAGGCCATTATAAAAGGTTACAATGTTCGGTGAGTAAAGCAAGAGGAGATATTCATGTTTGTAGATGGGCAAAAATTATTCTTGGCACTTTGTCTGAAAATATCAACATTTGTTAAATATTCCATGTTCCAAGTATGAAAAACATTTTCCCTCTCTCTCTTTGTTTTATTCTGTGTATGATATAGCTATCTATGTACACTCACCAAAGGCTCCACATTGACTTGTATTTATGGATCTAATGTCATAATTATGTTTTGATCAAATGTACAAGAGAGTCACATAGCCTACTAGTGTCACGTGGCTAGGTTAGGACTGGAAAGAAACACTGCCATATTTACATGCACACGTTTCTTAAGTTGCCTTCTTTTCTACACAATGACTTTTGACACACATTTGCCTGCATGACAGTGAGGATTAGTTTCTCTGAAACCACATTGCGTACAATTCTACTTCGTAAGTAAGATAACACAAAAAGGCAATTTCACAGCTACCCACAAGGTTTAATTTCCAAATACCTACACACCATATGAAGAAATAGAGATACCTTTAATATACCAAGACCACTGAAAGTGGTTTGATGGCTCCTTACCACACACACAACAGAAGACGTTAGACTACGTCCCCTTAGCATGAGGGAGTAGCATGGCTGTTCTTAGCTGGATACACACCGCATCCTGATGTCGATAATTTGACAAATGCACAATTGCATAAATTATATTAAAACTTAGTAACACTATACAGGTGTTTGACACAGTTCATTATGTGAACATTAACATAGAGGGCCTTATTATGAGTACGTGGACTGGCGTACTCGTGGTGGCATTCTGACTGCCCCCACCCTGGCGGCTCTGCCCACTGTATTATGGATGTGGTGGTGAGACTGCCATGAGACCGCCGCCTCCGCCGAGATCCAGGATCCCACTGTGACAGAGGTCTGAATTCAGCCTTTTAATATGCTGGTGGTGCCAATGCCGGCACCAATGAGCATATTAAGACCTGCATATCCACCACCTTTTTCATTGCGGGGACCCTGCCATGAAAAGGTTGGCAGGCATGCAGGTAAGGGGGCCCTGACAGGGCCCCCGGCTGAATCTGGATCTGGAGGTGTGTTCGGGGAGCACATGTTGTGCCCCCCTGAGAAAGGCACCTTCATTCCTGCACGGTGTGGCATGTATGTTATGGTGCATGCCAAACCATGCAGGAGTGTGCTTCAGGCCCTCTCAAGGCCGTGGTATGGTGTTTAGACTCTCCTAAGAGCCTAACATATCTGCCGCCATGAGACTGCCGCTGCACCACCTGCCCACCCTATAATAAACTCATAAATGGCCGAGAGGCACACCACAGCCTTGGCAGTCTCTCTGGGACCGCTGCAGTGGTGGTCCAATTGGAAAACCGACAAAGTGTTAATAAAGCCCTAAATCCTGCTAGGACTGCTCAAGCTGCACAACCACATTGGTTGCACCGGGTATCAGCCCACAAACATTAAATGCAGTCATGGGTAAGGCTCCCATCAGACAGGAGGAGATTCTGTTCTGAATTGCACAAAATACAAGTCAGTTTGAAGCAGTGTTTCCCCAGGACAAACACAGTATTTTAACAATTTGCTTGCCGATGGGGATGGCTCCCCCTGTGGAAGACTTCACCACTTGGGGTACAGTTTTTGCTGCAGTATATACCAGAACACGTGGTACCCCTTCGTTAATTGTTTTGCCAGAACTGCTTAAACAGATCTAAAATGAGTACAGGGCAGCACCTGCCCTGGGTTTGGCGATGAAACTGATGGGCAATTTTGCTGCAGTATCCTCCATTATGTTAAGTTACATAAAAGGGGAAGCAGCAGCATTGGATATACACCAGCGTCTAAGGGATTTGGCTCCTGGACAACAGGAGCATGAATTACCTTAAAATATCAAGGCGACCTATGCAGTACTAGATAGAGATAATTTAGGAGCCAAACCTGGTAAACCACAACTAAAGAGTAATTCTGAAAAGGATAACTCTAAGCAAGCACCCAAGTATTACAAAGAAGAAGTGGGATAATAAGAAAAACAAAGACAAAATTAAATTGCTGGGTGGGTCTCCTCAACAGGAAATCACTGAGAAGCGCTATAACTTGTGTAACCATAATAATATTAGACCACCTGACAGGTATCAGGATACTGATACACATTCATCTCGTTACTTTCAGGATTCATTGAAAAAACGTTCAGAGATAGGTGGATGGTCAGAGCGCAGATCAGAAGAGTATGTGATACAGAAGGACTCACAGTGCTCATCTGACTACATCATTAAGCAGGAAGACAAACCTAAAGTATCCAAACCTCAGTTCAAAAAGAATAAGGTAGCTGGACTCGAGGTCAAGCATGCAGTGAGTATTGAGGACACTGTTTCTGAATGGGGAGTGGGCTCTGATCAGGCTGCCCAGCGCTGCAGAGGTCACAATAGTTTGTCAAAACCAGATGGATTGTCTGGTAGCAGTAGCGCTGAGTAGCTATATCCAGGTGGAAACACCGGATACATGGGTAAGTGTCCTGCATCGCCAATGGGAAATGCAACTCCAGATGGAGGGAGACGTACAAAGACCCATTAAAGTTCTCTTCTGGTAAAACCTGTCATTTGGCTATGACATTGTCTCAGTCGAAAAGGATTGGCCACCAGAATTTGCCATGAACTGCCCAAACATAGAAATGGTAATTTATCCTGCCTTCTCCAACCTCATTCCAGGACACATAAAACATTCAGTTGCAAAGGAGTGGGCGTTAGTGCAAGATCCGGCATTATACCGCAACCATGTGGGGTGGGATAACGGTTCCCCTTATCATGAAATACCACTGAGGTCGACCCTTCAACCTCAAAGGCAATACCCATTAAAAATGAGGCTAAAAAACAAGTTTGGGAAATTTGCCAGTCATAGAGTCTGGTATTAGATTACAGACATTCAAATACATTTAAATACAGCTACTTGCATATTTGCAAGTCCAAAACGCGCACAGCACTAATGAACAACATAGTGAGGAAAAAATACGAAACCACACTAGATATCTCAAATGGATTTTCTTGCCAAAATATAGCACCTGAAAGCAGGTATTTTACTGCATTTAGCATGCTGGGTTCTGTTGATTACATCAAGGGTATAAGAATAGCCCTGGGCTGTGCGGGGCTTGAGTAACAGAACTTTAACAACAATTTGATGGCCAGGCGTTGTTCTATCTCGATGGCATTTATTTGACAGATGAAGACCTTTTTGTACAATTGACAACAGTAGATCACATAGTTCTGGGATTTACTCATGTGGGCCACAAATTTAAAGCCAAAGATTGCCCACCTCAATGGTCTGTTTCTGGGATACAAGCTGTCAAGTGAAGGCAAAAGTCATACAACACATTTCTTAGAGAAGTGTCCACTCTTACAACCTCCAACTATGTTGAAGAGGTTACAATTCATATTGGGATTCTTAAATTTTGGCAGAACATACATTCCAGACTACGCAGAACGGGTAAAACCATTGTATGACCTGATTTGTCCAGACTTTAAAAGCCACACTAGACCAATGAACATGCAAACATACTACGTTCAATACAAGCTGATATGCTAGCTTCAAAACACTTACACACACACACGTGTAAACACAACAAACCTGGTGATCAGAGTAATTGCAGGGGCATCAGGGTACACCTATGTTACATTCAATGAAGGTGAAAAAGTAACAATTGCATATAAAGCTCATTTATCCACCAATGCCAAAATGCATTTTGCAGTGACAGAAAAAATGCTGACAGCATTACAGGCTGCTGTGGTGAGGGAGAGAGCACTGTCTCAGGGAAAACAAATTATTGTCATGACCCCAGTGTTGACCTTAGAAGCCACTATAAGAGCAAGCATTCTAAATGCAAAAGTATTACATCCACATTGGATACAACGGGCTAACTCAATCACTGCAATAGATGTTGATCAAAGATTTACACTACAATACCAAGCCTTTTTGCAAAAGGGGCACAATTCCCCCTTGCCTCATGAAATAATGCCTCTAGATCAGTACAATATATACTGATGATTATGCCCAGCCTGCCATAGGGACAAAGCACCCATATTCAGCAGCGTGCACTGCTTTAAAGGGCCACATGCAGGATGGAGAATTCCATTCTAAAAAGGCCTACACGCAGTCACTTGGCAACTGCACTGCACAGCTGGCTGAACTTAGGGCTCTAATTCTGCCACTGGAGAATACGGATTCCAGATTCCCCACATAGTGTATGATTCATATTATTGTGTCCAGTCTTATAATGAGTATGTACACTACTGGAGTCATAATGTGCACAATAAAACACACAATGCTTTGGGAAAAGTGACTACGCTGAAAAAGTGCTTGCCACGCACTCAAGCAATACATACCTAGAGTCACCGACGTGTTGACGTACACTTTGCAATGAATTCCAACGCTGATGAAGCCGTAAAAGCAACAGTGCAAACTGCTTCAGTCACTGCAATAACTCGTTTGAGTACGAGACAGACCCAGACATCATGACGACTGTCAATGCTAACACTGTGTTTAATGACACCCACCTGCCAAAAAGCTTTCCACTCAAGTACTCCTACAAGTTAGAATTGCAAAATGTACTGTTAGCTCACATTCCTGGAGTGGGGGAAAGAGTAATATTAAATTCAGACCACAGGTTAGGTTCAATTCTACCTGCACATGAGGGCCTTGCATCTGCACACGCAGGAGTGGCTGCTACAATTTTATTATTGCAGCAACACTTTTGGTGGCCAGGTCTCTACAATCAGACCAGGGACTTTGTCCTCAAATGCAACGTCTGCCAGGAGATGACGGGTTCCATCGTGGCATGTGCACCACAGACACCTCTACTGATTTCAAACAAGCCTCTGACTTGAGTTTATTTGGACTATTGTGGTTCTTTGTCATCAGATGGGACTTACAAGTATATCTTGGTTGCAGTGTATTCCTGCTTTTGATTCCTATGGGTTTGGCCACATCAGTTGGCTGACACTTGAACAGTTATAAAGCATCTGATAGTCTTTATCGGGACATATGTAGTTGCCATAATACATTACGACCAAGGTCCGGCATTCACTTTCAGGGGTTACAAATATGCATGGGACGTTTGGATGTGACCCTGCAGTATTCCTCCCCATACCATCCAGAGGGAAATTTGGTTGTGGAGAAGAAAAAACAGCTAGGGTACTACGCTCAAGTTGCAGTTGGGTCCATCATTTATATGGGGTCCAGAGGGCACTGAACAATCCGCCTAGAAAGTCCCTTGGTGGTCGGACTCCCTATGAGGTAAAAGTGTTGGCCCCAGACCTCAACAGTCCCAGCACAGTGGTGGCTGAAACACCATTTGACATAAGTGAATGTCTGGCTGTTTTACCGGAGCTGAACTGTTTCCAGGACCAACAAAGCAAGATCCAAGTAAAACACACCACCTCTGGTAAAGAGAAGCAAGTGCCGGCAGCTCCTGTTGGATGCCAAAGATTGGGGATCTGATCAGGAAGAAAATTGTGGACAAGAAAGAATTCAGACCATCCTACAAAGGGCCTGTACCTGTCCTGGCCGTCGAAGGTACCAGAACTGTACTTCTTCCGCCTCTTGCCGGCTCTAGAAACAAGAGATTCATCTTCATTGATCTTATCAAGCCACACTATCTGGCTAATTCTCAACAGTGGGCCTCCTCCCAGTACCATATAGGAAGTTCTGATGGAAACTTTAATTACTGATGAAGCATCCTCTCCACAACGGGAGATAGCAGTAACCAACAATGAAGTATCTCTTCTACTTTTTACCACAACTACTATACAATCAACTTGGAAAGAAACACAGATTTCAATTTGGAATCCTGACATGAATGCTCTTTACGTCAATGTACCACAGGTCGAGTCATCCCCAGTTCTACAAAACCTGCAGAGCTGCCAAAAATTGACCGGACTGCCTCTGGCTACTTCATCGACTTTGATGACTTTCCTTGAATTTATCTGATCCACTAGCACCACCAAGTATACCATTTCGGATGTGCCTGTGTGTTTTCTGTCTTTGGCTGAAAAAGACAAACTCTATTCCTCCATGGCTACACCGTTGCATTACAATTATGTTACTTTTCCTGGTCCTTTGGATTGCTTTTGTGACAGTCTTTTACCTACTTCTAAATGGACACTATCTCCCAGAACGCTCTGCTGTACCACTGGTGAACATGGTCCTAAAACCGCATTAGTCATCACACAAAGAACGAAGAGACCTTTCCCAGGTGAACATTCCAGCTGTTCCAGTTCCTGATGGGATTGTTTGGGATAGGGTATTGTATGATGTGTATGGCCCTACAGAACATTTACAAATTCTATATTTGTTTAAATTATCATTGAATGACATCATCACCCCTAGTACTATCTTTGATGATTGGGATATTGATGAAGTGCATGAAATGCTAGAGGTTCTAGGGCATTCTACTGTTTTTTCATCTGATTAACTGTACAAAGGCAAATTTAACTATGATGAAATGTTCTGCTTCCAACATTATGGTCATAGTTTTTTTCATAAAGCAAGTACTCCACTTGCTGATTTTAATTATACACAATGAGAACATTGCCCTACACTACCATCGGGTAGTTCAAAAACATTTGCACAGAGGTTTACTTATTTTTCTGGTTATGATACATAAGACTTTGGGACATATTTACAAGCCCTATCGCCACCATAACATCACTTTTTTGACGTTGTGGTTGCGATACGGGCTTCGCCTTATTTACAAGGCAGCGTTAAGCCAAGTAACTTAATGTGAAAGGGGTGGGCAATGGGTGTTGCGGTGTGCGGTGTGCAACAGCCATTGATTTTGATGCTGCCCTATATTTACAAGGGTGGTGTAAATATGGGCATCTTCAAAATAAAGACCTGGGCAAAGCTATTCTTAACAGGGCGCAACGAGGAGAAATGCATTATTTTGTTTTTGCTGTTTTTATGTGTGCTGCATTGTGCAGCACACATAAAAACTGCTAAATGCCATGCATGATTGATTATGTGCAGGAAGGTGTACCTTCCCGCACATAAACAATCATTCCCCACAACGCAGGCACATTTGCACGGGTGCCTGCATTGGCGCTAGGCAGCTAACTTTAGCGCCAGTGGAGGGGGAAATGCAGGGCTGTACCGTATTGTTGTAAATATGGTGCAGCCCTGCATTTCAGAAGTGGCGGAGCGTGGCGTTAAGCCAAGAAGGCTTACGCCACGCTCCGTCACTTCCTTGTACATATGCCCCTTTGTGTCTTATTATTATAAGCTTGCACCCTCACCTACTGCTAACAAACACCAAGCAGATTTATTCTGCTTTTCTCTTTCTCACCTGTCCACACAAGGTTTTGACTTTTAGAGGGAAATATTGATGTCAAATCAATTTGGGAGACAACAGATTGCAAAGGTCAGGGGAACAAGGCTTTGCTTAGAGCGTGCATTATACAGCAATATATGATTTTCCTGATCAAAACTGTGCAACAAACCTCATGTCTTGGTTTAGCTAAAATCAAGAATTTGAACACCATGCATTCCCACATTTGCACGTTTTAAAAACTGGCAGCATTTGCTACCACCTCCACTTAAGCTAGACACTAGAGGTTTGTGATCAGTTTGTAGACGGAATCGTTTTCCCCAGACATAACAGCAGAACTTCTCAATAGCCCACCAACACGCAAGCAATTCATTTTCAATCACCGAATATTGCAATTCGGCCTCCTGCAACCCCCTTGATGCAAAAGCTTTGGTTTTCTCTCTATCACCCTTCTTTTGAGTAACTGCTCCTAAGCCTACTTTACTGGCATCAACCGTGATGCAACATGGTAATAAGGGATCAAACGGCTTAAGAACTTTACTCTCACTCAACTGAGCTTTTATGAATGAAAAGCTTCACAACATTTTTATGTCCCAAAATAATTTTTTTCCTTTTTTGAGAAGACTACTGATAGGTCTGATTTTTTAAGCATAATCTGGAAAGAAGAGGGAATGGAATTCACGCAATCCTAAAAATGCCTTTACACCACATTTGTCTGATGGAGTTTGAGCTTCCACTATGGACTTTATCAAACCTGTCCTGGGTTTGACATCATCATTTGAAGCTATGTGTCCAAGATACTCTACCTTGTTGAACAAAAATAGACATTTTTCTTTTTTGAGAATTACTTCATGGTCCTTGAAAATATTAAGGACTTTTTAACAAAAAATTATGTAAAGATCAATAACACTCTTGGCAGAAATCAGCACATCATCTTGGAACACTAAGACACCTCACAACCTCAACATTGTCCAAGGTGAAACAACATTTGTCCCTTCTTTATGATGACCTGTAATTATGGGATTTCTGGTTAGGTTCTCGAAAATCAAGTCAAAAACGCTTCTTGTATGCAATATACAATGAAGTGTAGAAAGTTTCTCAGCAGGAAGCTGTTGAAAGACTGCGCAAGATTGATAGGGCTAATTTAGAAAAGGCTCTAGCAGTGGTTAACAATGGTATGACAACCTTGTCCTCTAAAATGTACTCCCTGGGTAACATAGTGTCAACAGCAATAGACATTATACAACATGATAGGTCCGCACTAAAACATGGGCAATCGCAACTTAGATCTATCATGCTGTTGAGTTGGACACTTCAGACACTACTGGCCGCATACCATGGTGACATACTAATACCACAAACCAGTTTACACCATAACACCTTACGAAACAGCAAATACTCATGGCACGCAGAGATGTGTCATACACAATGTTACACATAGAGAAGTTAGAGAAATTACCTTTCCCTGCTGCTGAAACGCATTCCACGGATTGGATAAACCACGTGGTCATTACTCTGCCGATTTTGACATTCCACTTCCAATAATGTCTACAACACCATCAGGTGGGCAGATATGAAGCGTTATGGGAAGGATATGTAACAGCGGCGGCTCCTCAGCTATGGCAGAGGAGCATCTCCCCCCCCAAAAACGTCAGGAAAGGAAAAAAAAGACACTCATTTTCTTTCTCCTTTCCTGCCGAGTCTTGGGGGCAGGGCTTGGGGGTGACAGCACTGATGGGAGTGGGAGTACACTCTCTTCACTATGCATGAAGGTTTCGCTGCCCGTCTCAGGCCGGCCAAAGCGTCATGCACAGTGAAGCTCTCGCCAACCCTAGCTGCATTGCTAGGGTTGGTGAAAGCAGGCACAGATTTCCAGTCTGTCCTGGAGTGCAAATCAAGGGTGCTCAAGCCAATCCTGAAGCTGCTCTCATGTGAAAGCAGTTTCAGGATTGGCCGCAGGGCATTCTAGGAGCCTATGCCGAAGAAGAGAAGCAGAAGAGCACGACTCAGCTGGCTGAAGGTACGTTTTTTAAAATGTATTTATTTTTGTATTTTGCCCCCCTCCCTTTGTGACCCTTAGGCCCCCTCTCACACTCCCCCGCCCAGCCGCCCGGCCACCCCGGGACTTGTCACAAACACCAGCCGCTACTGATATGTATATGAGTATTGGGAATTACCTTTTAAATTCCATTGTCGGAATAAGGAAACTGAAGCTTTTCAAAGCGGCTCTGGCTGCGAGAATCCTTTAAGTGATTCCTTAACGTGTAAGGTAGTTTTTCTCCATGGGGCTTGTAACACGTCCGTGTCAAACGTAACTTGTTACTTGAAAGGTTCCCCAGCAGCCATGATTTGTCCGGCTTTCAGATTCCTCTCTAATGGGAGCTATTTGATGATGAACGATCAAGATTGCTGCGGTATGAGACCAGGCATAGCCTATCTGATCACAGTTTCTTCCTTTGTCACTTGTTGTATCCAGGTACTGTTTCCACCTGCCCATACAGTTAGGGAGGCGACACTTTGGCCTTCGATAAAGCTTTAGAATGTGCACATTGATGCCCTGAGCAGACTGAAAGCCTTACTGTTTCAGAAAGTTGTGGCCTTAACATCTGCCAAGGAGATGCATGAACTTCAAATTGCAAAGGCCTCTTCGGAGATACAGTCGCTACTCCGCACTACTTTTGGATAATTGGTGCACCACATTTTTAACATGTTTCATACTGTGGGGATGGCACACTTTTTTAAAAGGTTAGTCTCTGGTTTTGTTAGCACCTTCCAGGCAGTCTTTGGAGTCATTCCATTATTTATTCACACTGTGTTCGGAAGCGTCTTTGGAGGTCTTCCGCTGGTCATGCTCCTGATTGTTGGGACTGTGTTTTTAATTTTTTCTGATCTGCAATAGATGTACCATTTCAAGATCGAACGAAGCTGGCACTACCATATGTGCTCATGTGCCGTGATTGGTTGGTACAATGTTTCGGTGCACCCTTGCTTCAGGAATTAAATGAGCATGGGTTCTTATCCTTTCCGCCTGTGTGGCTTCACTGCGTGCAGCCTGTAATCTACTGTCTGCTGTGCACTTTTGAGTGTGCCTTGGACTTGTGCCTAGGAACGCAATCAGTTCAGTCTCTGGACATGGAAGTACTGGTGGACCCTTTAAAGGACCATTTGGATTGGTGTTCTTTGTGTTTGCCATTGCTTCTGAACGCATTCTAGGGGCCTTCCTGGGACGCTTTTGCTCCTTGTGAGTTGGATCTTGGCTCTGGTTCTGCAGATTTTGCACTGGTAGTGGTCACTCCTTCAGCAGCTGCTGTAGGGGTAGGATGGGAACACGTTTGCTCCATAACCCTGCTCCGAGGTGTGTCTTTGGGATCATCATCTGCAGTTGGTGGGTACAGAAACGTTTTGTCTATCTCTCGTAACACATAAAAAATTGCCTATTCTGTCTGGTGGGAACTTTTAAATCGGCATGTTTTTAACATCTTAAATCCTATAAAATTTG
>CAWUFW010027729.1:0-25272 GCA_963921515.1 Calotriton arnoldi
AGTGGTGATCCATAGGTCACTTGGAGCAACGAGGACCGTGACTGGTCCGAACCTGAAGAGTAAGTGAGGATGTCACCCAAGTTTGAGATTAAGGAGAGTTGGAATCACCCCCTCATAAGGACTGTAGAGACGTTTCCCCCACAAGAGGAGTACAGGAAACCTCGGAATGCTGCAGGAGCACTGCCACGTGGGAGAGAGAGTCTATGCCTGTCAAGTGCAGTCGCTGAGTCCATATGCAGCCGACTCACCTGATTGGGACCTGAGCCACTGCAAGCACCCGTGGATGAGGCACACTCTAAGGGGGAGATTTACTAAGCTTTTGCTCCGTGTTTGCATCATAAAAGTGATGCAAAACTATGCAAAATCTTTTTGTTGTAATTTACTTTCCAGCGCTAAACTTGTTTAGCGCTGGAAATAACGTAAAAGTAATGCGAAGCAGCGCATTGCGCTGCTTCGCGTTACTTTGCACCATGGGGGCGTACCAAGGGTGGTGCATGGGCATTCCCATGCAACCACCCAAGGTTTCTCACGCTAAACCCAATTTAATAAAAACAGTAGATTGGGTTTAGCGTGAGAAAACTGCGCCCTTTTAAACTAGGCGCAAGGAAGGAGAAATGCTTTCATTTCTCCTTCCTCTTTCGACTTTGCAAGCGTGCTGCACTGTGCAGCACGCAAACAAAGTGGGAAAAGCTTTCCCTTGTGTCGAGCACAGTATTTTGTACATGAAGGGTACCCATCCTGTACAAAACCTATGCTGGACTCATGCACACCCTAGCTCTGCGGCGCTAAGGTGAGTGCATGGCGCACGGCAGCTGTAATCAGCGCCAGCGCAAGGGAAAGGGGAGGAGAGAGCCATGTCTTTGAAGATATGGAGCTCCCCTGCTCCCTCCCTGTCACGCAACGCAGCGCAGCCTCGCAGGGGGCTGTGCTGCGTTGCGTGACTTTTTTGTAAATCTCCCCCTAAGACTCTGCATGCTTCACTCCTACCTGAGCATAAAACACTTGTTTCGGGCCTATCGGCCCCAGGGGGAGAGCACTTTGACGCTAGGACACCAGGGAGTGGGACAGGGTATTGTCATTTTAATACTAGAGCCCCGACCACGAGGAAATTGTGTTATTGTTTGTGAATGTAATATTTTTCATTTGTGTGGTTAGTGGTAGAATTAAAATACTTCTGTTTTTTCATAAAAGTGAGTATTTGGCTAGACATTTATTTATTTCTGCTGCTGCATACATTTTGAGTTGTGAGCCCATGTCTACTAATCTGTGTTCACACCTCCAATCCGAGGACTGCTTCAAGGGGTACTTGGCCCAGTTACTCAGAATTCATAGTAGACTGAGCCCTAGGGCATCAGGAGCAAAAGGGCTCAACCATCCCAGTTGGGCCCAGTTGCCCATGTGCGCACCATAGCCCTTCAGAAAGGGGTTCTGACAATGTGTTCATCAGAAATGATAGCTCAAAACTTACTCAGGGCATGGGTGAGATTTATTTCAAAAGGGAGATAGCCTTCTGCTCCTCAGCTGTGTATGAACAGTATATGATACTTCAATCATTATCTCCGTTGCCCACCATGGAAGGTCAAGCCACCTTTTCCTTAATTCATCAACAGTGCAGCAAATGCATTACCTTTACTATAAACATCCTATTTTACTGTGTTCTTCTGAGCCACAGGGGTGCAGTGGGATATGCCAATGAGAAGATCAAACTTCATTATGACCTTATCTAAAAGTTCACCTGTACTATTTTCTTTACTTGGCCTTCTCTGCAGGGTCACCCCCAAACTTGTTACCTTCACCCATCCTGCTTTCTGAATTTGATTTTCTTGGCTTTTAGGACTCTGTGGACCGTACCACTGTTAACCAGTGCTAAAGTGCTTGTGCTCTCCCCTAAAGCATGGTACAGTTGGCTTACACCTGATTGGTGCATTTAATTTAAGTACCTCGCATAAGGTACCACGGTACCCAGGTCTTGTAAATTAAATGCTACTAGTAGGCATCAGCACGCATTGTGCCACCCACTAAACGTTGTCCTTTAAAACATGTCTCATGCCTGCCATTGCAAACTGTAGTGCAGTTTTAACCTGCCAATTTGACCTGCCAAAATAAACCTTTTGCCAGGCCTGAACATTCTTTTTGAATACATATAAGCCACACCTAAAGTAGGTCATAAATACGGCAGAGCACATTGTATTTGAAAAATAGGACATGTGTGATTTTTAATTTCTACTTGTCCTGGTAAATTCATTTTTCACTACTGTAAGACTTACCTCTTCCATAGGATAAAATTGGGCTACCTTATTACATTTAACAAGTGCTAACATTTGATTGGGAGCAGGTAGAAATATCATGTTTGTACTCAGATGAATTATATTTTAAAATCATATTTAATGGTAAACTCAAATTTTAGATAACAATTTTGAAAATGACAAATTTAGAAAGTTGCCATTTTTCTGTCCTAAACATTCTGACGTCTTCTATGAGTTTCTAGTTGCCTGGGCCTGTTTTAATTTCTCCCCATGAGGAATGCCTAAAGGGCCCACACAATGAACAATAGGACCTGGGTGTAGCCAGGAGAGGACCATCATGCCAGGATGAAATAAGCGGAGCTGTTCCCTGCCCCACTTATATTTCAAATGGCTGCCTCCAGCACTCTCACAAAGGAACTTGACACCAGTCTTTTGTCTCCCTTGACCTCTTGGACCCTGGGCAGGGTAAGGAAGGGGAAAGCAGGAACTTTCCAGAACCGTATGTGGGAGTGCTGGACTAGAAGTTTCCCCTACTTTAAAGGGTGGCATTAGGTAAGAATACTGGTCTCCCTGAGCCACTCATCAGTACACTCCTGTACCTGTGGATATCACGGGAGAAGGACTGTCTTCTATCCCAGATGTCTGCCCTGCTGCTTGAGGCCTGCTTGTTACCCAGAGGACATGCCTGCTGCTTGAGGCTGGACTTGTTCATCAGAGGACTGCCATGCTGCTACAAACGGACTGCCCTGCTGCTTAAGGCCTGTCTTGTTCTTCAGAGAACTGTCTTGCTGCTTGAGGCCTGCACTGCTCTCTTAGAAGGAAGACTGGACCTGCTCCTTTCATCCCGGGCTAACCTGAGTGACTCTAAGGGTTGGTTGGTTGACCTCCTGTTCTGAGCAACAGGGACAAAACAAGTTCCAGAGGCCTCCCTGCAACTGTCCAGCTTACCTGCTGATACTGCCCTTCTCTGAACCAACCTGGACCTGCCCTAGCCCTGATGGCCTCTGTTGGAGTGAGTTCCTTACTCCCCAAGAGGTACCTCCCCAGGTCCTCGACCATTGGCTGGCATCAGTTTAGTTCCTTCTATGAAATCCTGATTTTGAGATGGTAAATCTTTCGGCTGAACTAACCTGGTCCCTGTTTACAGCCCACTCTCCATCACAATCTGCTGGAACTTTTGACTTTGTCTCAGTCTTGCGTGACCACATACTCCCAGTTAGCACTTTCTGCTTCTTGGTGCTATTTTTACTTAAGCCTTCGAATTGCTTCACCTCAGTTCTCCTGATTGGATTTTTGTTGTTTTGGTCTCATTTTATTTATTAAATTTTACTAAATTTTTCTAAATTGGTGTGGGATTTTTCTTGAGTTTGGTTTTCACTTTATTACTGTTTGTGTTCTGCATACATGCTTAACACAGTACCTCTAAGTTAAGCCAGATTGATTTTGTACCAAGCTATCAGAGGGCTAATTTAGTGACTTTTGTGGTTCAACCTAACAAAGATGGCGGTTGTTGCTTAAGTAGGGTTTTCAACCCCTCAATCAAAAACCCAGTTTCTTACAATATTTGACTTTCTTCTTTTGGCAACTTAATACACTAGAGACTTTATTCGAGGACATGCTGTATTCTTATCCCCTGATGAAGATGATCTAATAGGGGTATAACTAAGAAAGTCTAAAAGCCATATATAGCCCTAGCATATAGTGTTCAATGACAGCCATGCTCTCTACAGTTGTAAAACAGTTATGTCTACTGCAGTGTCATTAGGATCTGTAACATTATCTCTGATGGTCAGTGAAGAGAAAAGTTCCTTCAACATTGCCAACAGACAGACCACAATAATTCATTTAATAGAACTATGGTCTGACTTGTAAATCAAAGCATGCTTATAAAATGCAATGGACCAAAACCAGAGATCTACAATCTAATACATTGTTGCTAATACACGTATGAAAGTGAACCCGAGAGTGATCTTAAAGAAGAACTACCTTGTAAAAAAATCTCGAATATAGTTGCGGAATAAGACTGAACTATGAGTAAAATCTTTTGAGAGCATGAACCAAACTGAACTGAAGCCTGAAAAAAACTTAAGATTCTTTTGAAGCTTATCTTGACTTTTGATTATTGTTTTCAAAGAAGAAAGTTTATTATTGTTTCAGAGAAAATTTTGGTTAAGTTTTGGAGCTTCGAGATACATTTTTCCTCTTAGTCTCAATAGAAAATGGCATACCAAATGATTCAAAGTTATTGCTTTGATTACCATATTAATGATACTAATGATCTCAGTTGGCCTGTTCTGCCTCTTTTCGCCCATGGGATATGTTACCACAAAGATGAATTAACTACAGTACGTAAGGAAGTAAAGCACAACACACTAACACATAGGTAAAGTTTAGCTAGCGGAAAGTTATACCAGGATCTTTGTGATAAATTACAACCCTGATGAAGTCCGTATAGGACGAAATGCGTTGGCAGGGCTGAACATTTGTGTGTATCTGCAAAAGAATAAAAATAAATCAAGAAGTGTCCAACACAAACCACATGACTCCTGTGCATGACTAATGATGACTCCTGTTGATTCGGATTGGACTGATCATAGATATTGCGGATACTAATTGTTATGTTTTGATGTTATGGATGATGGAAATATTGAACAAGGAACAGATTTTATTATTATAATCTAATACTTATCTGTAAGAATATCATGTGCTCAGATAACAGACCCTCCTGCTCTCTCTTTGTTAATATAATGTCAGGTGATAGTCTAGAGTTAATAGGAAATGAGGTGAGTATCAGTCATGTGTTCTTCAGTAATAACAAGCTGTTAGAAATTGGGTTTTTGGTTGCTAGGGTACGCACCTAAGCCAGGCAGAACCCACCACTCTAGTCAGGGTAAGGGAGTTACACAAACAAGATAACCCCTGCCACCCCCTTGGTAGCTTGGCAGAGAAGTCGAGCTTATCTCAGAGGCAATGTGTAAGGCGTTTGAGCAACACACACACATACCAGTGATATACTAGGCACCCCACAAAAAGAGATTCCACACAAGGTTATATAAAAATAGCCTTTGTATTATACCAAAAACACATTAGACCACAATCACATAAATCAATAATCCCTTTGCCACTAGGCAATAGTCATAATATAAAATGTGGTGCACTGAAGTAAAATACTAGTAAGCTGCACTGGTCACAAATGACTTTGCCACGGGGCATCGATCATAAGTAAACAGCTTGCATGGTACAGTAAATATTGTTGTGTAGGTCATAGATCATTCTGCCATAAGGCAATTGCCATGCACACTGTGAGAAGCTGGCCTGGTATATGATGTCCACTTATGTAAGTGGGAACCTTGCACAAGTCCAGACAACCCTTATGGGTATTTAAGAGGTCTTAGACAACCTTAGAAAGCTCTCTAAGTGGTAGCTGTGGAGAGCAGCCTTCAGGCTTAGTCCAGAAGGAGTGTAAAGCAGCTTGTTTTACCAGAATGCAATCTTATAGTATAGATTAAGTGAAAAGAACCACACCAAGTATTTATAAAAATATGTATTTATTATATAATGCTCTCTAGTACGTTCATATATCTCCTACACGGAGATAAACACAAAGCACACAATACTTTAGCAAAGAAACACAGTAAATAGCACGAAATACACAGTGGGCCCCAGGGGGGGACCAAACCATATACTAAGAAAGTGGTATAAGAACCACGACTCGGATCAAGACAGGGTTGAGAGGACGTAGGAGTGCTTGGGACCCAAGGAACCACCCAAGGTGAGTAGATAGGGACCCACGGAGAGCGTGTGCAGTGTGGGAACACGACAGCGTGCTCCGCACAACTCTACGTGTAAGTCACGGTTGGATTTTTAAAGATTAAGGACCCTTCCCAATGGACCCTGACGAAATCCTGTGGAAGACAGAAGTTGAGAGAGCCACCCCACCCGTGGATACCCTATTACCAACGTTACCTACACCAGGGATGCCGGGTGCATACGTGTGAAGTGGTGTCAGAAACTGCTGTCGAACCCAATGGAGGACTTCAGGAAAGTGCCGCTGTTACTGAAGGAGAAAGTGTCCGGTGGAATCCAAAGATGGATTCTAGATGAGAGGTACCTGCAAGCAGAGGGGACAGAGTCTATGTCACTCAGGAATGACCAGAAGACTTGGAAGACGAATGCCTTCCGATGTCAGGTGTTGCAGGATGGAGGACGATGACCTTGACTCCGCAGCTGTGAGGACCAGGCGATGCTGAGGAGGACCAGGAGCCATGCACGAGCATTCCCACAAAGGATGTCGAGTGCTAAGGGGTCAGTGTCCGGCGGGAGCACCAACAAGCCTTGGCAAATACAACCAATGCAGGAATCGAAGAAAGAGCAACGTCGGAACCAGCAAGGTCCAGGGAACTCACCAAGAGCAGGGGAGTCAGTGTAGGCCCAGAGTAATCAGGGTAGCCCAAAAGAAGCAACGATGACCCTCAAGTGGACCCACAGGCTGGAGGCACTTAAGTCGCAAGAGGACCTCAAGCAGCTCACCAAAAAATGCAGGCCACGATGCACACGATGTGGTGTAGCTGAAGATTCTGGTCACTGAAGGTGCTCGAGGTTGCGGCTACTTGGAGCCCGAAGATCTTCTTCGAAAGAAGTCAACAAGCCTTTGCAACTGCAAATTGACGCGTTGCAGAGGGGTTCGGTTATTGCAACCCCCACGAGGGATACTGGCCTCAAACTTGGTGAGAGGGAAGGGCAGGCCTCGGAAGCTGTGAAAAACCACCACCTGTGTTACAGAGCCTTTGGAGTCCAGAAGAGCTCAGTATCAGCAGACCGGTCAACTTAGTTGCGGTGCCTGCGAATGCAGGGGAGTGACTCCTTCACTCCAAGGGAGATTCCTTCAAGTGTTTTTGATGCTTCTCAGGCATTGGAAGGTTCCTGTATGATGCAGCAGACTGGTTCGGGAGACGAAGGCAGGCCCAAACAAAGTCCAGCGAAGTACAGGGTGCCCAGACGGTAGAAAAGTAATGGTGTCCGATCTGAATCTTATCCCAAGATGAATCTAGGGACCTACACCCAGGTAAGCCCTTAAGTACCCTAGGGAAAGGGTTGGGAGGATTCAGGGGGCCCTCCCAGGGGAGGGTCTGGACAGGGGAGAGGTTACTCTCATGTCCTTTGTCCAGTTTCTCGATAGAGCGGGAGCCAATGGCTCCCAGGACTGGTTTGAACTGGACTATGCACAGTGACACCGAATGTGCCCCTCATGCAGACTGAGTGGCACTGGCAAGCGCACCCACCCCATCCCAATACACAGTGGCGGCTGGTGACATTTGAAAGTGGTGAGGCGTAAAAGTTCAGGGTGAGTGCCCAGTGGTGAGTGAGCCTAGCGAGCGAGCCTGACCGCCATAAGGGGAGCTCGGTAGTCCTCCTCACCATTTTTGTAATCACTCTGGCAATCCCCAGAGCTCAGCGAACCGCGGCCTATCAGTATTCAGATGCTGATGCAGATGATGTGTAATATCTCCAACCTGAACACCAAACATTTCCTTTAAGTGCACCCTGATAAACCATCCTTCAGTTTCTGATGCCACATCTCTCCGTCCTTCACGGCTTCCATCTGTGCCCCAGTAAGCACCTTTTATGGTTCCATCCTGTTTGCACTCCCTTGTGCCTAGATGCCCCTTCTATTTTTGCCCCATCAATAAATCCTAGGTGCCTTTCCCGCTGTGACTGCGGAGTCCAGACTTCCAACTCTAATTTCTCCCTTAATCTATAACCCCTAATCCGATTTTTATTGCCATCCTCCCCAAAATAAATGCACTGGGAGGCCCGCACCAAATTTTGAAATGTAGCTAGAAGAAATCAACGAGCACTCCGGCTTTGCAAGACTCTTCTTCAACAAAAAAATGCATTTCATTCAAATTAAAACATTCAGTCGGCCTTCGTGAAGTTTTACTGCCCATTGAAATACAGATCGCGGACAGGAGAGCCAACCTCTGCCATGCATGTCACCCTAATGCTAATTTTCTCTCACTATTAACATTTGGGACTTGATTAAAAATGTTATTTTCCTTTTGCATTCTTTATTTCTGGTGTGCTATTTTAAAATAAATAATGATTGCGACCGTCTCAGCTATGTCCTTTATGTGCAATTGCAATATAGTTACATCAAAGAGAATGTCACAAAAGACACATTGGTGTGCACCCTCATTGAGCTTGTCAGATGGCCGCTTAGGCCATCCACTGGCAAGAAATGAGAGACACTGACACTGCCACCCAATCCAGTCCCTCAGTTCGGGGGGGGCTGTGACTAGAACGGGGTCCCTTTCATGTGGTTGTCCTCTCTGTGCCTCAATTGGTTTCTATAGCAGCCTGCCTTCCCATCTTTAAATCCGGCTGCTGTCTGTCCTTCGATCCATCCGTCCTGACGGCCTGCCCACCCATCTATCATGCTCTGTGTTTCCATCCTGAACTCGCCATCTGTCTGTACGTGCAGTGGGCACATTGGCATCGCTGCACCACCAGCAGCCTTTTTGTCATCCTCAGAAGGGCAGGGAAGTGTGAGAAGCACCCCCTTATAATAACCGCATCACTGGGGCTCAGCGCCGCTATCAGACAAGCACAAGTCACAGCAAAGAACTACCAACAACAAACAATTTCGTACAAGGCCTTGCAGTGTGAGATAAACTGCAATTTTGGTGATGAACATAATAAACTGTTTAAGAAGCACAATCACTCTTGCTTCCAAAAGCGGAATGTAAATTACATCCCGTTTTGGAAGCAAGAGTGAATGTGCTTCCGCTCAAACAGTTTATCAATCAAAGCCAGGCCAGGGGGTCGAGTAGGTGGAATCTGAGGAGCACGCGGACGACGTATGGTGCACAACTTTTTAAGCAGTTTACCCTGGGCCTTGATGTGCACAAAAGGCGCACAAAGTGCCTGCGGGCAAGCGGCCCCTCCCCCAACTTTCTCGGAAACTAGGAACAAAGACATACGTTTTCTAAAATTCGAGTCCTGCCACACCTTCAGCTCTCTGGGATGACCTTAAACTGGCGTAAACAGCTTTACAAATTTTAAATATGACTAGCTATCGTACTTCCCACAGGTCAAAAACAAACTGGCCTTCTGAAGGTCAGCAAAGAGAGGGGGTACTTCAACAGGTTTCCTGCCGGCTAAGCTCATGCTCGTATCTCCTCTACAGACACAGACCGGCCCCAGTATCAGTTATCACCTAAAAAAGGAGAAGCCATCTCCAGCACAAGCCCGGAGTGTAACATGGCACTACACATGGCACTACAATAATGCAGTCGCGGCTCGCAATACTCGCGGAGGGGTCGCGCGGGGGGGTTAAAAATAAAGTTAAAAACGTACCTGACCGCCCGGGTCCGCGCCGCCTTTGCTGCTGGGCAGGGGTCCTGCGTTGGCGCCTTCAACAACGTCTTCTGCGTTACTGGAGTGGCTGGCAACCCCTCTCAGCCAATCCAGACGCTGCTCCAGCAGTGCCAGGATTGGCTTGAGCAGGGATGCTCCCCGTCCATTAGGAGACCGGGGGCTGCGGCATGAAGCAACCCTCGCTCTCCTAAGGGGAAGGCAGTGCGCATGTTCTGGCTGGTCGTAAAAATGACCAGCCCAAAACCGAACATGTGCACTATTGCTGTAGTGTGCTGTCACTCAAACCCTGAGTGCTGCCGCAGCCCCACCCCCTTCAGCGTCCCTCGTTCTACTTCTGACGCTAAGTCCAATCAGGAGTCCTGATTGGAATTAGCGTCAGAAGTAGAACGAATAATTTGTTATTGGTAATTTATTTAAAGGATTAATGGGGCCGTGGCATTAGTGGGGCAATGCCCCAGCGCCCCAATGGACGCACCGCCACTGCCAATACACTAAATCCTATCTGGGAGGTGGCCACACCTCCCTGTGACAGGATGCCTATTGTTCTGCCTTCCCCTGCTCGAGCTTGGCTCAGCAGCAGGAGGGCAGAATCGTGTCTCTGGTCGGCAGCAACCATTTTGTGCTGTCCGGGTTAAGAAGGCTGGTACCGGGAACACAGAGAGCCTAACGGAGGGCTCTTTCAGTGCTTGGAATCATACCTCCCACACCGTTTATGGTGTGGGGTTATAATTCCAACATGTTTGATACCAAACATGATAGGATTCATTGCAGCCGTGTTCGAGATGGTCATTGCGTAATTACGCAGTGCCACTCTATATAGTATATGGCTGCTTCACTGACAAACCCTGGAGAATGGACTCTGTAGGCTGTAGGGGTGTCCTGCTAAAGCAGGGGCACCCTCTCACTTAGAACCAATCACCCTGCCTTCAGAATTGCAAAGGCCTGCTATAGGGGTGACTTATAGGTTTTAAGTGCAGTGACCCTAGATATAGGAAACCTATATCTGTAGTAAGTGGTGCTAGCACTAGCTTACACAGGCTTCAATGGCAGGCGTGTAGTTCCATTTTGAATGGTCTCTCATGGGTGGCATAATACATACTTCAGCCCATGGGAGACCTCTGGGGTACCTATGCCCTGGGTACCTTAGTACCATATACTAGGGACTTATAAGGGTACCTCAGTATCCAATCTGGGATGTACCTAAGTACAGAACTCAACAATTTAAGAGAGAAAGCAGATAGACTGGGGTCCTGATTAGCAGGATCCCAGTCAGACTAGTAAAAAACCAGCATAGTACCAGGCAAAAAGTGGGGGTAACCATGCAGACGGGTCCTACCTTCCTACACACACACTACTTAGTGCACTAAAGCCAATAACTATAGTTGCACAGGTCCTAGAAACTTTGTGAACACATATAACACCACCTTTGATTCTACATGAATTCCCCATTCTGTATCACCATAAACACATAGAGTGAATCCCCTACCATTGCAGAGAACCCGTTGGCAGAATGCAGCAACCAGCGATCACACAGGGCTGCTGCTTCAAGGGACACTGACACAGCCAGTAGGGCGACCTCGCCGGCTCTCTCCCACCATGAGGAAAGGGAGCTGCTTGCCTCAGCCCGTCTAGGGCCGGCAACCACTGCGGGACAACGCAGTACACTGGAACCAGCCTGCGCCTGGATCCATGAACATGCAGCCCACTCTGGTCAAATCTGGAGCTCCCGCCCCTCATCTGGACCGCTTCAGGTCCCCCGGGGAAAGGGACGCCTGCTCCTGGTGTTGTGTCGAAGCTTCTCGGGCTGGGGCTTCGACGTGGGCACCACCTACCGCACCAGCTCTTCTCTAGTACGGCTTGGCTTCCCGTGGTGAGGCCGACTCATTAACCTTCGGGATCCTGGTTGCCACGGCAACCCTTACAGCTACAACAGCGCTTCCCTGCAGACAGGGCCCTACAGAGGAGGGTTGCGACAGGGCGGCAAGTGCTCTTTCTGCCATCAGGCACTCTCCCTCCTCCGGCACCACTCCTGCAAGGCTGGGCCTCTCCCTCTGCGATCTGTTTAGCTCCAGAGAAGCAGGTGGCGTCACAGAAACAGAGCTTCTCAGTAAGGCAAGTCCGGGGTGGCTTCTTTTATCAAGCAAAGCGCCAGGTGATTCTTAACACAGGAACTCCTCCTCAACCCAGGGGAGCTCCGAACAGCACCCGAAATTCCCAAGTAAAGTGAAGCACCCAAAAATCCCGGAATAAGGTGAAGCACCAGGGATTTCCAAAATAAAGTGAAAGCACAAGGAACTCACAGTAACACAAGGAATTCCCAATAGCTCAAGGAAGACTTTGATGTCCCTGAGTCTTCCAAAACAGGAGGCAAGCACACACAATCATAATCCTATAGCCAACAAAAACAGGGTCAGAAAAATAAGAGGCAAAAGGTTTGTGGGTAAACCTGTCAAAAAGGCCAGGTCTAACACAAGCCCTCGGCTCGACAATGCAAAACATGTTCAACCAAGAATGAGGAATCAGGTAGATATAGGGGATTACAAAAAATGCACCTTTTTAACCCGAACAAGGATAACAGACACAGTTAGGTTAGAATAGGTAAAGATGTGTAAAAAAAAGCTTAGGTATGGCATAGAAAGAATGCAAACAATTGTACAGGTTCTTAGTTGTCTTAGTTGTTCTTAGTTGTATGGATTAACAAAGTTATTCTTGTCTATACTTGACGCGTATAATCCTGGAACAGTGTTAAATATAGGAGACAGTACAGCATTGTCCAAAATGTAAAGCTGCAAAGCGATATGGACTCAATAAAATGACATATCTCATACATCAAGCTGTGTAATGAAATGGCTGGGGTATGGCATGAAAAGAATAAAGCAATTTGTCAAATACAAATACAGAGATCAAACAGTAATCTTGGAAGAAGACAATCAAAGATATCTCCTAACTGCATCTAAACACTCAGCGTCCTTGGATCAGTCAGTGAGAAATACATGTAATTCCCTGTCCGTATTTAGGCCCATATCTACTGCCCTCAGTTTGGTTATCCATTTGGTTTCCAACCTTCTCAGGACAAGTGTGCTGTCTCCTCCTTAAAGATTGCACATACCCATAGCTATGTATGCCATGAAATTTAATATGGATTAGTTCTGAGGTGAAATGGACCGAATTGAAGTGCACTGCAAGAGGATAGTTAGGATTGTTATTCTTAATCGCTCAAATATGTTCTTGAATGCACTCCTTGAGTGGTCTAATAGCACTCCCTACATAAATTAGACCGCAGCGACATACAACACAGTATACAACGTTATGTACATTTGAAAAAACCCTTAGGTCTGTCTGATAAGCATGTATTCCCTTAGTGTGGTAACTTAGGTGGGTTGTAGCTGGGACAAAGTATATTTCTCAGGGTAGTACCCCTGCCATACGTGATTCTGGGTTTTGTGTTAATGTACTTAGATAGCTCCTGGTCCAGATTAGGAAGATGCCTGTGAATTTCATGTGATTAGGTTCTGATGTGTTACATGCCTTCTTTATGACAAGTGCCTAGTGGCACAGTGATTTTTGTTATGTGGTCTTAAAAGTGCTATACATGCTACTCAGTGATTTATGGTCTAATGTGTTTTGATGTATATATAATACAAAGGCTATTTTTATTTAACCTTGTGTGCAGTCTCTTTTGTGGTGTGCCTAGTGTGTCACTGGTGTGTGTGTATGTTGCGCAAATGCTTTACACATTGCCTCTGAGATAAGCCTGACTGATCCGCCAACCTACCAAGGGGGTGAGCAAGGGTTATCTTGAGTGTGTAACTCCTTTACCCTGACTAGAGTGGTGGGTTCTGCCTTGCTTAGGGGTAAGCCCTAACCAACCAGAAACCCCATTTCTAACATTCTTGTAATTCTCTACACATCCTGACAGTGACTGTTGTATCTAGCAATCAGCGTTAGTTTGTGATCGCCCTGTTTCTTATTCACTTTGTCCACTAAAAGGGATTGGCACTGTTTGTTCAAAATCTTGAGTCTAGCCTGGGCTAAGACCTTTTGCATTTATCCCCTTGTCATAAAATGGGTCTCCAGCAAGTTTAGTTGTTGTAAAAAGATTTTGTCATCGCTACAGTTTAGCTTAGGCGTGTCATTTCGCCCAGGGGGGTAGCGTTTATCTGAGTGCTAGGGTGAGCGCTGGTAGCGTGCAAGATTGAGTTACATGCTGTTGGTTTGCGATACAACAGTAAGGTAATTTTATTACCATCAGTATAGATGGTCACATCCAGAAATTCAATCTCCTTATCACTCATGTGATGTGTAAAGTGTAAGTTATACGCATTATTATTCAAACTGGAGATAATGATCCAGTAATGATGCATCTCCAGTACAAATCATGAAGATGCCATCTATGTATCATCCCCAATATATGATGTGTTGTGTGATCTCAGGAGGGCAGGCAGTACAAACATGTTGTTTTCAAAGTATCCCATGTAAATATTGGCATATGATGGCAAACATTTGGAAACCATGGCAACTCCTAATGCCTGCCAAAACCAATTACCGTTATGTAAGAAGATGTTATTTTCCAAGGCAAGGTGTGTCAAGTCCAAAATCATTTGAGTATGTTCATACAACGCGACTTTGTATGAACATACTCAAGTGATTTTGGACTTGACACTTCTTATTTGGAAAGTAACATCTTCTTACATAACGGCTCACTGGTGGAGCAGCGTTGTGCGTCATTGAAATAAGCATACTAAAACCAGTGGAGACTCTCAGTGTTACTTATCCCCACCCGCTCCCTGTTTCTTCTTCCCTGCCCCTTCTGACCACCTCCCACCCGCCTCATCTCTGTTTCTTCTCTACCCCCATTAGCCACCCCCACCCGATTGTCAAAGCAAATAGCTTGCCCATGGATGAGACCTATTGGCTTTGCCAATGCTTGTTTAGTGATAGCCACTGGTGTTCTATTGTGGAGCAGCAGTGGTGTGAAGAGGATTGAGCCTCTTCTACGTAGGTAGTTCCTTTCTGTGAAAATAATATGTCTATGTTCAGGAGGAGTGTCTCAAAAAAACTAAAATCATAAAATAATATGTAAAACAGCATCTGCAGGCCAGACTACTTGTAAGTATAATCTATAAATTACTTAAAAGCAATCCAAAGAAATGTCATGTTTTTATTTAATTATTGACACTTACCAGATCAGAGTCCTTGTCTGGAGGATTCAGGTCACGGCCCAATTTTAATTAACCTTTGGCTCTGGTGCTTTAAATCTAGCAGTCACTTCTCCATTGATTAAATGGTAGGCAGTTTGTTTAATCAATCAAGTGTTGTCATTTTCCACACTGAAGTGGAATGCAATAAACACCATCAGTGACCTTTGGGCAACCAGATAAAACAAAAAACTAAATGGCAATTTGATTAAACATATAAAATACTGAAACAAAGAAAACCCCTTGTTAAATAAATGTATTTTAATCACTCGTTTGAATAAGGGCCACAGAAAACACGTCTTGTGTTTATTTCACATTCTCACTTCTAGGCATCATTCCTAATTGATTAATATGTCAATGTTCGATGTATGTATTTCTATCATTTTTCGACAAGACTACGTTTGTCTGTCTTTCCATCACCAGTGTATTTGTGTGCGGGTAAGTCAGCCTTTCTCTGCATGCGCATGTCTGCCTGTTTAAATGCCTCACTTCCGCGCTGTGTGCATTTGAAACATTTTCCCTTACTTAATAGTTTTAGCCAATTATTTCGAAGCGTCTTTTCAACTGCCTGTGCCCTGCTCTGTTACTATGGGGACAGCCTGCCTATCAATAAAAGCTTGTGTCAGCGGGCACACCATTTAGGAACTGGAAAGGAACAAAAATAATCTAATAACTGTAACATGGAGACTCTAGTTTTCTATTACTTACAGGCTCTGAAGTACATTTTACCTCGAGGTCTTAATGTTCTCATTGGGGATTCAGCATACTGCCTGCTCACTGGAAAGGGCTGGAGGTTTTCGATGTGCGAAAAGGCTAATAGAGCTTGCTTGTCTTTCTGAAGGGTAAACCCGCCCTGCTGAATCTGTCAATTGCAAAGAGAAATGCCGCAATGCAAGCACCACAAAGGCACCAGCAGCAGCCACAGGCGAGGCTCACAAAAGGAACTGAACTACTGAGCACTCTGGAGTAAATCTCGCCTCCACAAGAGTTTCCCTTTTCGACAAATGTTCCTAAATGGGTGATGTGGCGGTGTACAGCTACCATGTGAACTGCAATTAATTTCTGCAAATTGTTCTTGAACCTCGAATATGCTACATGAGCCCGTTTATTTACTTTAGATGCTGCACCCCGGCTTGCATGATGTGATGGAGGCGATAATGGGTCCACGCTAGTGCCTATTAACTGAGCTCAGCTGACAAAAAGCCATCTTTCTGTCACTGAAAATAAAGCGCCCCACATATATTTGCAGCACATCCTTTTATTCCTATGCAAAAACAGTTCCCCCGATGTGCTTGATAGCATATCACTTAGTTACATTATATATTGAATAGATAATTTGTCATGTTGGATTTATCTCTCAGTTTTAGAAGCTTCAAGAGGTTTTGGAAGCTTCAAGATGGCCAATAGTATATAAAAACTGTTGAAAATTGTCCCTAAGGTCTAGCTTTATCATTATTTGACACAGCGCAACACAGCAAGACGACTTTCTGCGCTGTGTGAAATGGAGAGGGCAGGAATGCGCCATATCTATTAAGATATCTCTCCCTGTGATGGAGCACAGTGTGCTATCTAGTACCAATGCAGGCACCCTTGCTCCATGGTGCAAGGGTTCCTGTTTTGCAGGCAGGATGGTTTTTGTGCAGGAAGGCATACCATCCTGCATAAAAACAACCCTTAGAGGCGTTTTCCTCTTTCTGAGTGTGCTGCAGAATGCAGCACAATCCGAAAGTGGAAACAACAAGGACAAATAAAGATATTTCTCCTCATTGTCCTCTATCGGGAAGGCGTAAAGTCTATGTAAATGCGCCAAAAAACCTCGGTGGGTGTGTGGAAATAACCACTCTCCACCAATGTAATGCCTTCCCGTGGCAAAGTAACGCAAGGCAGTGGCTTGCGGTGCCTTGCGTTACTCCAGATTCACCAAGCCACACGGGGCTGTTCACGGGGGCTTTGCACGGCTTGATAAATCTGCCTTAAGGATTGCGTTGCCCTTACGTCATCTTGTGTGACGCAGAGCAACACAATTCTTTGATAAATCTGGCTCTAAATTTCTGCAACCAGTGGGATTACTCCTAGATTACATTTTGTACCTAATGGAAGAATCCCTGAAGAAACCGTACTAGAAAAGGATCAATATAACATCTCTTCACCTTAAGAATCCAGGGAAGGCATCACAGAGGTAGGCACTGGTGATGATAAGAGCCCATTGTCTCCCGGAGTCCAATCCCTCTATGTTTGCTGCTGGATTCAGAGAGGAGGACACAATCCTGTAGATTGAGCCAAGCAAGATAGGGTGAAATTGTGCTCTGCCAACACAACACCATGGATTTGCAACAAGACCCCTCGGTACCCTGAGTCAACATGGATGCCCTGGGAGATCACAATAAGGAGCAGCAAGCTATTTAAGCCGGTGGTGGAGCACAGAAGAGGTCACCCATTGTGAGGAGCAGGAGCCTATTCATGTGGTGGCGAGAGAGAAGAAATTGATGGATCGGCTGCGGTGAAAGGGCTCCTCACCTGGGTCTGAGTCTGTTGTCCCTCTTCACCCCAGTCTACAACTGCAGCATGGCTAGATGTGCATAGCCCTGGAGAGTTGTAAAAAAAAGGAGGCCTTATTTGTCTCCTGGGCTGCTTCAAATACCTGTGCGAAGTTTACCCAGGGCCTGATTTCTACTCATTGTTTGCTTAAGTCGGCCAGTTCTTCATGCCCAAGGGGCTCAGAGAGGAGGTAGGGATAGCTTTGGCTATGGTGCGAGACTTGTTCAACCAAGTCTGTCAACCATCCCCCTCCCCACTGATATACAGTCACGACATGTCTGACAGGACCTTCCCTAAGCTCTGTGCGGCAGCTGTGGCTCTCTACATGATGAGATGCTTGTCGTTGTTTCTGTCAGAAGTCACCACACTTCCATGTTTATTCACCAACTGCTATGCCACACCCCTATTTAACAAGCGCAATGTATTTTTTTTTGGACTTAGCTCCTGCATCCTGAGTGCACTGTGTATATGCAGTGAAATGTGCTACTTCATCACTAGCGCAATAGATAATATAATTGTTTTCTGTTGTCTCTGAGGAGTCCATATACTTGCTACTGCCTTGTTCGTATCTTGATCAACTAAAACAACTAGATCGCTAATCCTACTACTAGCTTCAGCTTCCAGCATCCGACAGGAAGCAGGGAATGCAATTGTGGCCATATTGTTAGGAATTCCTTATTGCCCTAACACAGTGCTATGATCTATGTTTGTTAATACTCACAAAACGAACTGAATTTCTGAGCATTCAAGAACTCCCATTACTCTCACATTCTCTATCTCTTCTTATTCCAAAAATTCAAATGAAAAGGGTGTTTGTGCCCTGAACTCAATGTCCTTCGAGTATAAATACAATAATCTTACATAGTCAACGTATATTTCACTGTACAATCCATAGCATAAAAATGATGTCAGCCCATCAATCAATTTACTAATTCCCCTCTGCTGAATTTGAAACATCAGAACTCATGCTGTTAGTTAACTATACCCTCTCTCCATGTCCTAAATACATCTTGGTCTCCTCACCCTGAGTGAGGGGAATCCAGGATTTGGATCTTTCCCTATACTCAGTGAAGCCAACACATTTGCTGCATTACAGTAACACCCAACTGAGCTGTCCTACCCATTTAACTATCTGGTGCAATCTGGCTCTAACACCTTCAGAATCATTTACCTACCTGGCTTCTGAAAATACTCTGGAAAAGACTTCAAACATAAAGTCATCAGCGAATATCCAGAAATGCTTATTGTAGACAACTACCACTGCTCCATGGGCAACCTGAAATCAGGCCTCATCTTCTACTCACACAGACAAACTATTTGCATAAGTAGTTCACAAAGGCTCTGAATATCACGCACAACTCTAAGATACCATCTAAGATCCTTTATGGTATGAAATTGACAGTTATGCCCTCTCCTTCATTCAATGCAATGCAAATCTATCTAGCTTCATTTTCAGAAATGTTAAAATGATAGTTCAAAGCTCAGACAAAAAAGTTATGGCCTGATTTAGAGTTTGTCAGATGGTTACTCCATCACAAATGAGACGAATATTCCACCTGTCTTATTTCAGGTGACATACGATATAATGCACTTGTAATAAGGTGGACAGGATATCTGACATATTTGTGAATAGTCACTTGTCTGCCAAACTCTAAAACAGGCACTTAGGGCCTCATTTACAAGTTTTTGACAGAGGGCAGCACAGTACGTCACTTTTCTGCGCTGACCTGCGTCAAAAGGGAAGGGCAGGAATGTGCTGTATGTATGATATACGGCACATTGCTATTCTTTCCCACTGCGAGGGTGCCATTTTGGCTGCCTTGCCTCAATGTAGGCACCCTTGCACCATGGTGCAAGGGTGTCTGTGTTGTAGGAATGATTGTTTTCGTGCAGGAAGGGACACCTTGCACAAAAACAATCAATGGAGGCGTTTTCTTTGTTCTATGTGTGATGCAGAATGCACAGCTCAAAGAAAGAGGACAAAATGAGGAGAAATAAAGTTATTTCACCATTGTGCCTCCCCTGGGAAGGTGCAGTCTTTTGGCACATTTCCAGGTTTACAAGACCTTGTAAATCTGGGAATGCATCAAAATCCATGGGTGTTGCATGGGAACACCTACTGCAACTCCCAAGGAATCACTCTTTGACGCAGAGTAAGGCAATGCAGTAACTTGCGCTGCTTTGCCTTACTCCATATCTACGAGGCCATGAAAAGCCACCCAAAGTGGCTTTACGTTTCCTTGTAGATATGGGTCTGCACTCTGCGCCGCCGGTGCATCAAAAAATGTTACGCACCTTTTGCGCAATGTGCTTGTAAATAAGCCCCATAGTCTCTTTGATCGTCACTGACAAACCCTCATCTGACCTCTGAATGCTCCGCCCCACCTACTCCTCCCCCTTCTCTCTTTCTGCCTTCAACACCTAATACCATTTGCCAACTCCTCACCATTCCTCAACACATGCCAGAAAATAGCCCTGACCAAGAGACAGACTCCATTCCTACATACCAACTCCTCCACCATTTCTACACAACATATCAGCCTCCGTTCCTTCCTCACCAACTATTTACCCTCCCACTGTGACTCCATACTTGACATGGAGTCTGCCCATTATCTTGCATCCCAACCACCCCAATATCCTCTTACCCCACTTAATCCAGCGGCACTCACTGCCACTGTGGGGTCCTCTAACCCTTCTCACTGCTGACTCTTGCCCTCCATCATACCCCAATCCTTCCTCAGTCTTCTGTTAGAAATGGGGGTCTCTAGTTGGCAGGTTGTTACCCTGTCCAAGTAGGCACCCTTCTTCCTAGTCAGAATAAGGGGGATACACTTCTAAAATAACCCCTGCTTAACCCCTTGGTAGCTTGTCACAAGCAGTCAGGCTTATCTTAGAGACAGTGTGTAACGTATGCGTACAGAATCAACAGTAATACAGTGAAAAGACTACAAAAGGACACCACACCAGTTTTAGAAAAATATCCAATAGTTTATCTGTGCAAAACAAGACCAAAACAAAATATTCCACCATACAGTTCTTAGAAATATCAATAAGCAAAAATAGACTTAAAATACAGTTCCTTGAAGTCAATAGCTCCATCCAGGGCAATCACTGCGTCGTGAACAACAAATCTAAACAGTGCAGGCTGACCGCGATGTCGCGGGCAAGCTATGGTGTCTGGAAGACCCACAAAACAGTACCTTTAGAAATGCAGGGCTTCGGACACCTCCTGGTGAGCTCCGAACAGCTTGCATCGGCAGGTGTCGGTTGCGGATGTAGGTGCGGGAGTAGTCGGCCGCTTGAAGTCACACGTGTTGCAGATTGAACTCCGTGCGGTTGAAGTCAGGAGTGTCGGCGGTCATCGGGAATGCGGTGTGAAGTGCAGCCGTGCAGCGTGCTGTCCCCTCAGGTTGCGTTGCAGGCAGCGGCTAAGTGACCGTCCTGCGGCATCGTGAGACCAGGGCTGCGGTGCAAAGTGGTGTGGTGCTTGCCGTGGTGCTGGCAGCTCACGGAGCAAGTAGCGGCGCCGTCGTTGCTGAAGTGCTGTCGTCGGCTGACAAACCGGAGTTCATGGTGCTGGCGTCAGTAGGCCAAGGCTGCGGTGTGGGTCAGGGCGGTGCATCGTGTAACTTACGAGCGGTGCCCTCAAACCACAGTGCAAGCAGCAGTGTCGATGTCGGCATGGAGTGGCATCGTCGGGGATACCAGAGCAGCAGTGGGAAGCGAGGTGGTGTGAAGTACAGTGCCCACAGGTCACAGTGCAAGCAGAGGCGCAGTGGCGGGCTTTGTCGTTGGTGAGACAAGGGTTGCAGTGCGAAGTGCGGCAGTGCCCTCTGCAGTGCCTTCAGGACATGGAGCCGGCAGCGGCGTCGTTGACTGAGTCAGGTTGCTTTTTCTTCTATTGCAGCACAACACACACCCTTCCCAGGGCCGGTAGCAGATGAACTTGAAGTTTTTGCTGTTCCTGAGACTTCATGAACAGAGGACAAGCTCTTCCTCAAGCCCTTGGAGAAACTCAAAGAAGTTGCAGAAATTTCAGTCCAGTCCTTTCTCTGCCCAAAACAGAAGCAGCCACTGCAGACCAACACAGCAAAGCACACAACAAAGTGGTAGTTCCTCCTCACAGCTTCTCCAGCTCTTCTTAGCAGGTTCCTTGATCCAAAAGAGTTCTAAAGACCTGGGGTCAGGGCCCCAGTATTTATACCATATTTCCTCTTTGTTCTCTTTGTGGCAAGGGTCTCTGAGTCCAGTCCAAACCAGTTTGGCCCTCTCTGGCCCAGCTTCACTACAGGAGGTGGAGACAGCATTGTGCAGAGGAGACACTGCCTATTCAGGTGCTAGTGAAAACTCCTCCCACCACTCTAAATGCAGACCAGGCCTATTCAGCCTAACTATGAGTCACCCAGTAAAGACAGGACACACCTCAACCCCCCTTGTGGCTTTCTACAGTGAATGCACATTCCCAGCCCCTGTCACTCCAAAACCAGACAGTCATAAAACAAAAAAGCAGAGGCACACAGAATGGTTAAACAAGAAAATGCCAACTTTCTAAAAGTGGTATTTTCAAACACATAGGGGCCGATTCCGATCTCGGTCGGAGGCGCACCTAACAGCATTCGGTCGGGAAAAAAGCCATGCGAATGCCTGTTTCCCTACCGAACCGCACATTATTCCGAACGAGCAAGTACGATGCGCATAACAGCATAGATTACGACCCAGTCGTACTCACCGAATCCAGGTCCTGTTCCCCGACCGAGCCGGATCCGTAAACGCAGAATCGAGTCGCACGGAAGCCAAAATGCAGCCCCGTCCGGCCGGACAAGTACGATGCGCTTCCCGTACGCGCCGAACCCGTCGCTATGCACGGCACGTCAAAGTATCAGGGAGAGGCGCACATAAGCTCCGATTCGCGCCACAACACGATCCACGGCTACGAGACGCACTGCGCCAGCGGCGAGGGCGAGGCGAAGCAACGAGAAGACGAGCGAGGCGAGACCAACCATGAATCCCATCGTGCCGATCCTACCAATATTCTACATCTACTACCGGAACAGGCACAGACGCGTACGGCGCAGAAGGTAAGTCAGACACCAACCACAAAAACAAACTACACGTACCCGACACATCACACACACACAGAGGGATGCAGAAATTACTTACACCAGCAACAGCAGCACCATAGGGGCGGGATGGCCATCACCAATGCCACATATACACATAGGGGCTCGGATGCCTACCACCACTACCACCTCAACCCAGGGGGTGCCAGATGCCTACCACTACTACCACCTCTACCCATGGGGGGCTGGATGCCTACCACTACTACCACCCTTACCCAGGGGGTGCCAGATGCCTACCACTACTACCACCTCTACCCAGGGGGTGCCAGATGCCAAGCACTACTACCACCTCTACCCATGGGGGGCTGGATGCCTGTCACTACTACCACCCTTACCCAGGGGGTGCCAGATGCCTACCACTACTACCACCCTTACCCAGGGGTGCCAGATGCCTACCACTACTACCACCTCTACCCATGGGGAGCTGGATGCCTGTCACTACTACCACCCTTACCCAGGGGTGCCAGATGCCTACCACTACTACCACCCTTGCCCAGGGGTGCCAGATGCCTACCACTACTACCACCTCTACCCAGGGGTGCCAGATGCCTACCACTACTACCACCTCAACCCATGGGGGCTGGATGCCTGTCACTACTACCACCCTTACCCAGGGGTGCCAGATGCCTACCACTACTACCACCTCTACCCATGGGGGCTGGATGCCTGTCACTACTACCACCCTTGCCCAGGGGGTGCCAGATGCCTACCACTACTACCACCCTTACCCATGGGGGGCTGGATGCCTACCACTACTACCACCCTTACCCAGGGGTGCCAGATGCCTACCACTACTACCACCCTTACCCAGGGGTGCCAGATGCCTACCACTACTACCACCTCTACCCAGGGTGCCAGATGCCTACCACTACTACCACCCTTACCCATGGGGGGCTGGATGCCTACCACTACTACCACCCTTACCCAGGGGTGCCAGATGCCTATCACTACTACCACCTCTACCCATGGGGGCTGGATGCCTCTCACTACTACCACCCTTACCCATGGGGTGCCAGATGCCTACCACTACTACCACCCTTACCCAGGGGTGCCAGATGCCTACCACTACTACCACCTCTACCCATGGGGGGCTGGATGCCTGTCACTACTACCACCCTTACCCATGGGGTGCCAGATGCCTACCACTACTACCACCTTACCCAGGGGTGCCAGATGCCTACCACTACTACCACCTCTACCCATGGGGGGCTGGATGCCTGTCACTACTACCACCCTTACCCAGGGGTGCCAAATGCCTACCACTACTACCACCTCTACCCATGGGGGCTGGATGCCTGTCACTACTACCACCCTTACCCAGGGGTGCCAGATGCCTACCACTACTTCCACCCTTACCCATGGGGGGCTGGATGCCTAACACTACTACCACCCTTACCCAGGGGGTGCCTGATGCCTACCACTACTACCACCCTTACCCAGGGGTGCCAGATGCCTACCACTACTACCACCTCTACCCAGGGGGTGCCAGATGCCTACCACTACTACCACCCTTACCCATGGGGGGCTGGATGCCTACCACTACTACCACCCTTACCCAGGGGTGCCAGATGCCTACCACTACTACCACCTCTACCCATGGGGGCTGGATGCCTGTCACTACTACCACCCTTACCCAGGGGTGCCAGATGCCTACCACGACTACCACCCTTACCCATGGGGGCTGGATGCCTACCACTACTACCACC
The DNA here is from genome assembly GCA_963921515.1 of Calotriton arnoldi. Classification (NCBI taxonomy): domain Eukaryota; kingdom Metazoa; phylum Chordata; class Amphibia; order Caudata; family Salamandridae; genus Calotriton; species Calotriton arnoldi. The sequence continues at coordinate 24,186 of CAWUFW010027729.1, forward strand.
CTTACCCAGGGGTGCCAGATGCCTACCACTACTACCACCCTTACCCAGGGGTGCCAGATGCCTACCACTACTACCACCTCTGCCCAGGGGTGCCAGATGCCTACCACTACTACCACCCTTACCCATGGGGGGCAGGATGCCTACCACTACTACCACCCTTACCCAGGGGGTGCCAGATGCCTACCACTACTACCACCTCTGCCCATGGGGGGCTGGATGCCTGTCACTACTACCACCCTTACCCATGGGGTGCCAGATGCCTACCACTACTACCACCCTTACCCAGGGGTACCAGATGCCTACCACTACTACCACCTCTACCCATGGGGGCTGGATGCCTGTCACTACTACCACCCTTACCCAGGGGTGCCAGATGCCTACCACTACTACCACCTCTACCCATGGGGGGCTTGATGCCTGTCACTACTACCACCCTTACCCAGGGGTGCCAAATGCCTACCACTACTACCACCTCTACCCATGGGGGCTGGATGCCTACCACCAACAACACCCCCACTCACAGGATGGCTAATACATGACACAACAAGCACACACCAACATAAACAATGCAACATAAAGACATCCCCCAACACCATGACAAGCGTGTGTAGACTGTGTCAAATACCTACAACACTGAACATGACTTTGAACATACAATGTGACCCCCTATCACATGTGCCACACATAAATGTGTGTGGCCCCCACAATACAAGCAGGCCATGACCATTGTGGCAATGGGGTCCAAACCCCCATCATCACAGTGACCAAAATGTAAGTGTGGGGTCCATAGCTGAAGCACATATTGAACATTGTGGCAATGGGGTCCATACCCCCATCATCACAGTGACCAAAATGTAAGTGTGGGGTCCATAGCTGAAGCACATTTAGAACATTGTGGCAATGGGGTCCAAACCCCCATCATCACAGTGACCAAAATGTAAGTGTGGGGTCCATAGCTGAAGCACATTTTGAACATTGGGGCAATGGGGTCCATACCCCCATCATCACAGTGACCAAAATGTAAGTGTGGGGTCCATAGCTGAAGCACATATTGAACATTGTGGCAATGGGGTCCATACCCCCATCA
>CAWUFW010027730.1:0-25264 GCA_963921515.1 Calotriton arnoldi
GGACAGTGAGCTAAATTAGAAGCTTTTCCTTAGTTGAATTAATATATGAATGGCAAATTGATAAGCTGATATTTGGAGAAAAAGTGTTGAATTTCCAAAATATATTTAGAGTTGATATTTGATTGATAAAAATCAACCAGTGTTGGGGAGGCTGTTACTAATATTACCTGATGCTACAGTCACTGCAGCTATTGGTGTTATGTATCACCCATGTAGAAGCATTCCACAGTGACAAAGCATTTTTAACATAATTGCTGGCAACCATGCCGGATGCACGGAGGTAATCACTGCTAGTAATCCTGCATATGAGTAGCTAATGTAATCTTGTTTGATGTGGTTACTACTACAGCCCTAATAATTTTAGTAGCTCGGGAGGTGTGTTTCATTGAACTTGAGTAGCTCTTATTACATAAAAGGTTGGAGATCACTGTTTTTGCACCTGGATGGTGGAGCCTGTTATTAATCGTTGCTCATTAACATGCTCAAGAATAAAGTTTTTCTTAATGAGATTATTTTTAAAAAGTACAGTGGGCCGTCATCAATGTTGAAGGTCTTACCACAGTTGCTGCTCTCGCTAAGAGCTATGCAAAAGGTTGTTGTTGTTATGGAATCAATTGTGACCAAGTTATCGACTTCAGAACCATGGAAGGCTGGGATTGCTTTGCTAAATTTCAAACCCATGACCTGCTGGTTACAGCAACTCTCTGTACCGTTGATACTATCACGCTGCAAGATCGTTTCATGTCTTCTCCGGTCCTAAAATTTTGGACACATCATGTCAACGAGCCTCTTTTCCAACAATGACGTAGGTAGATCACTGTCCTCACCCATCAGCCACAAACCTGCTATGTCACCAGGAGTGGGACATTGTCATGACTTGACTCATCCTCTGATTTAGGCTTCCATAACAGACATTCTTGTAGAGTGACTGCCGTCTATAAGTCCAGCACAACTCGGATAGTCTAATCTTCAAGTGAGATGCATTATGGGAAAAATAGTATGCAACCAAAAGGGCATTCCTAATACATTGACACTTTTATTTGGGTCACATGAACGACAAAGCAGTGGAAAAGACAGAAACATTGAAAATTCACAGCACAAACGAAGATGGGAACAAAAAAACTGTTAATGTTGGCATCTGTTATAACCAAAATGATAATCCTGGGAGAGAAAATGCTACCCAACAGGACATCCCATGATGTGGAAACAAAACAAACTAATGCCTGTGCCTCGAAAGGTAAAGAGAGAGGTGATGACAAGTGCATCGGGATAGGGAGACTTGTCATCTGCTCCTAACTCCTGTAGCCTACACAATCGCTCAATCCAAATTTGCCTTCCTCTCTGCTTGCAAAGTAATTCACCTTCTTTGTGCTTTTGTGTGGCATTATCAGATCAGCATTAAGCACGGAGTTGATTCACGCAGCCCTCTGCAATTCCAGTCGATTTATTACAAATTTGCGCTATTGCAGAAAGTGCGTGATGGTCATGTTTTGCCCAGCTGATTGAACAGAGGTGTTTCCTAAAATGCTGGTTAACATTTCACTGACACGTGCTAAATAAACCTTACTCAATATAGTATTACGGCCATGATACCTCAACCCGCCCTGTCTGGTTAAACGCTGTTTTAAGTGTATTCATAACCTCCCCTCCCCCCCCATCTATCGAGCAACATTTCTCCATATTTCCCCTTGATAAATCTTAAATGTTGAACAAATGGCTTGTGAGAACCCCACAAATCAAGCTCAAAACCAAAGTCAGTAGCCTTTTCAGCCCAAGGCCCAGCTTTCTAGAAGTCACAACAGGGCCGCACCTGGACAGAAAATAGGCCGGACACCAAAAGTGGGGCCTGATGTATGAAGAAGGCACTAGGTCAAAGGAGTCACAATTTCCGCACAGACTTTCACCTAACAGTTCTTATTTTGAGAACCCACCTAACCGATGTATTAATAGGTCGGCTCACAAAATACTGAATCGTAGTGGTCACAATTCGATCTACATCGTAAATATTGATGCTTGGGTCAGCAGGCCACTATGTCTGTGACTGCTTTTAAATGAAGCAATCTTTTTGTTTTTAAACGCAGCTCGTTTTCATGAAAGGAAAACGGAATGCGTTTTAAAAAAGAGAATGAAAATGTTTGCAAGCTTTTTTTGATTAGGCAGTGGTCCTGACCACTGCCTACTGTTTACATTTTGTTTTCACTATTAACAAAGGGGAAGGGGTACCTTGGGGACCCAGTCCCATTTCCAAATGGGTTATCTTTGTAGAGTTGGTGGCAAAACATTAATGTTTTGCAACAGGATTTCAGTCGCAAAACATTAAAACATGCCTTAAGGATTTGGTATTTGGAAGGAACGCCCGTAAAATGCATCTTTCCAATAACGATTCCTTAATGTTACCTAAACCCATTTTATCATTCAGAAAGCCTTTTTCAAATCATTAAATAGCCTTGATACATTTAAAAAAGTGTTTCAGCTGCCGCAAATCCTCAGGTTTACCAAACCTGGGGGTTTGAGACCGTTAAAACATTTTATACATTAGGCTCTAAAAGTGACCACCATTAGTGAATCAGATAGTTAAAAGAGTAGTCCACATTCCGATTGCTATTTGAATTTGTAAGGCACACATATCACCCGGCAGCATATACTGGAGCTTGGTAGGAGGAGCTGACTGAAGTGAAAGTTTGACAGTGGCTTACTGGAAGAGCCAGGTTTTCAGTTTCTTCCTGAATTCGACGACCAAATTTGCAAATCTGATGGAGCGGGGGGGGGGTGTTTTCCATGTCTTGGGTGCGATATGGGAGAAGGCAAGACCTCCCACTTTTTCTCGCCAGATGCTGGGCACATGGGCAAGCAGTAGGCTAGCCGAGCGGACATGTCTGGTAGGGATGTGGAATGTGGAAGCGGATGTGGTCGTGGATGGACACAGGCCCAGACTTTACAACACCAGGTGTAGGTGAAAAGTTTAAAGTTTCTAGATCTGTAGCCAGTGGAGATCTTTAAGGTGCTTGGTAATGTGAACCTTGAGTGGTAGGTTGAGTGTGAGTCTGGCAGCCGGGCTTTGTCACACCTGCAGTCTATTGGTGAGTTTAGCCGTGATGCTCACATAGAGGGAGTTGCCGTAGTTGAGTCTGCTGGTGAAGAAGGCTTATAACACTGTTATGCGAAAATCAAGGGGGAGCCAGTTGAATACTTTTCTGAGCATTATAAGGATGGGAAAGAAGGTTGACACAACTGAGTTGATTGGCTTGGGCACTGAGCAGGGCCGGACTGGGAACTGAAAGCAGCCCTGGCAAATTTTGCCAGACCAGCCCCCGTCCGGCGCGTAGCGAGCGAGCGCAGCGAGCGAGCACGACCAGTACTAGGGGGGTTTGGGCAGGTTCTCCCCCAAGAAAATTTTGGAAAAAGACAGACCAAAATGGTGAATTTTACAGCACATTTTTCATTATATATTCAATTGTATCAACTTTCAAAGCACAGTAAATAGTAGAAGATGATGACCTTAAAGAGCACCAGGTTACCCACCCAGTCATATGTACCCATAGACATTCTTACAGAGAGCACCAAAAATAGACACGAGTAGTGAATCAGAGAGAATAAAGTAAAAGCAAGACCAGCCCCCATATGGTGTGTAGCGAGCAAGCGCAGTGAGCAACAACTACTAGGGGGAGTTTGGGGGGTTCTCGCCCCAAGAAAATTTTGGAGACAGAAAGGCCAAAACAAAGCATTTTTCAACACATTTTTCATTACATATTAGATTGTATTAACTTTTAAAGCATAGTAAATGAATACCTTATGGAGCACCAGGATACCCAGTCATAAATCACAGACATTCCTACAGAGAACACTAAAAAATGAAATGTCGAGCACGAAACATGAATTTAAATATAGCAGGCCAGGCGCCACCACCTGCACTGAACACACAAGAGCGCATTTTAACAGCGCAAACTCCTTTCTTGTGAAATCCGGACAATTTAAAAAAACATAGGTCACGATTCACGAACTGAGCCAGGCATCAAGCCTGGCGCCGAGGGCTCCTAGAAATGTACACGTTAGCCTTACCAACAGGAGCTATGTAGCGGCAACACCTTAAAAGAAAACAAAAGGACTAGTTTGTAAAAAACAAAAGGACTAGTTTGCAAAAAAAAACAACTAAAAAGCCCTGTTGGGACTTGTGCTGAAAAATATATTTTAAGCAGACTGACCGTCACCCCAACCTTCGCAGTGGCGTCCTGTACAGGAACAGCCCTTCTCTGTTTCTCAAGCCTAGGTGGAGTGGTTCACCTAAACCCCTATTTTAAGGCTACCAGTGGCCCCCCCAGTTACAGCCCCCAAGAGTCAAGCTGCCTGTGCTGCTCAAGCAGTGGCACACAGCACAGCGCCACCAAAGGGAGCCTCCACACAGGTATCATGCTGGCTCGGCCTCGGAACATTTCAGCTCAGCTGGCCCTGCTCGGACACGAACACCACCCTGACGAAAACGAAAACCCATATTTAGAGAATCCTGCAGCACTCTACAATAGTTACGGTGCTAAGCAACAGCTTGGAAGAGACCCTTTTCTGAGCTCATGTTTGAGGTCAGTGCTGGAGCCGTGGCAGGAACCAAAGGGCTGCAAAATAAGGGGTAGGACTTTGCTTGGGGTCATTCCGACTGAGGATACTTATACTATACTAGATCTGGTTCACACTCTGCATCTCCTCCTTCGATTGCTGCCTGTCCAATCTACCAGGGCAGAGAGGAGCAGGTTTTGTATGCCCAACTTGCTGTCGCCGAGCAAGTACCTAGCTTCATGGTCTCTAGCGAGCAGTCATTACTAATTCTGAATTTGAGAAAAAGCTAGGTACTCCATTATGCACACATGGAAAAGGAAAGCCCCATCCTGTGTCACCTTCATGACTCGGGACTGGGAGATAATTGAACTTGGCAACCTGAAAAACAAATTTTATTTGGACAAATAATGTTTTTTTTTAAAAACATACAAAATGCTACCAAAGTATGAATGTTTGCCCACGGAATTGAGGATATCTTTCTGCTGGAAGTCTGCTTGACAAGAGAGCACTTTAGTGGAAGGTTTGCATCCTACATCTCACATCAAATCATTATTTGCTTAGAATGACAGAGTAGAACAAATAAATGCAAAGTTTTTTTGAACATTTCTGAATGTGTTTTCTACCCTCTACAGTAGCTGGAACCCGTATGCTTAAGGTGAAATAGTACTTAGTAAGAAAAGCATGGATGACTAAAATTGTCAACTTATTAATGGTTACACAATCAAATTATTGTTCTGCCTGCGTTTGAACATTGTTCTAAAATTACTTCCTTATTCTCGACTAAAATTAGTTTTGTAGAAAGACTACTGTAAACACTTTGCTTATACATAAAGGAAGCAAGGCATTGAACACACCTATGGTTTGCTTTTGGTTCTCAGGCGAATTTCTCTGGAATGCCCCTTTACTTGAAGAGGCCACCATTTTGTTAATGAGCCTTTCTGTGTAATAAATCTTAGGTTAGTTGTTAACTAAACTACCTGGTCTGCATCTTTTTGTGCAGCCATGTATTAGATTACCCTTCTCAAACTATTAACCAGATGGTTTGCGGCCGTGTCATGCAAGTGAAAAGACAAGTAGCCAGTCTTAAGTGAAACAAACCTATCTTGCTTCCAATGGCATAAGCTTTCAGTCACTCCCAGGTTCGCCAGTTCATTTGGAAAGTGAAAACATCGGGAAAACCTAACTGCAAAAAGTATTTCTCCAACGCGAAGAACCCTTAATTTGTGCTCGGCACAGACACTCACTTCCTATCACTGGCACATATTTATGACACACATGGTGGCAAGGTCGGTCTATTTTGATACCATCGACAGCCGTTTTAACAATTTAAGATACAAAAAACAATTAATGCCAACGCGTCCAGGTCATTCTTGCAACAGTGTGTGGTTAGGAGGAATCCAATTTGCCACATTTATAGGAGTGTGATAGTAAGAACCATCGCTGGTACTGGGATTTGGCAGCACTGGCAGTAACAGTGGGTGGTGAAAGCTGCAGTGGCCTCCTGAGAAATATCTTGGGCCCTGCTAATTACGTTTCTTTTATTTTGTATACAAATTAAGAACTGCGTCCCTACAACACCTGTCATCATCTCGTCGTGGTTCCAAAGTCAGCTAATAAGGCAAAGATCTGGCTTAAGGCTTGGAGGTCATCAAAGTCACCAGATGACAAAGCTTTGTCAGAAACAGAAAGTGTATGCACGATACACGGTGACTCGGCAGTCAAGAAGAAACGCGAAGATCTCTTTAGCAAACGGTACTAGCCTTCTGACAAAATCACTTTTCATTTCAATAGATGGGATTGGGGAACTAAGGTAGATTTTACTTACGTTTTACAATAAGCGTAAAGCGTTAAGTATTCTCCTGGCAACACAGGAAGGTTTCCTTTACATCCGGTCATGCGAGGAGGCTTGTACAGTGATCAGAGGTGCAGCCAAGGAGCATTCTAATGCGAAGCGAGGCTCTGCAGTCGATAGGAACCCCGCATGTTGAAATATTCAGTTCATGTAAACGGGAGAAAATGCGCTGGAATAGCACTGCGCAATGAAAATTGAGATCGGGTAGGTATTCCGGCTCAGACAGCTGGAGCATGGTCCTCTCGGAAACAAAATAACATGCTCCGAGCTACAATTTTTGTGTTTAGCAGCTTCGCACACATATGCAGCCAATATAACATAGCTCCGATGGGGAGTCAGGGCCAGGCACCACGGCCCGCGACGGTGCGCTCGGCTCAACTCAACTTAGCCACCTCGCTCCGGGGCCTGTACCATGGGTCCCCTTCCCGCCCCCCCCCCCCGCCTCTACCTTTTGTTTTTAATCTCGGCTCGGCCCGGCCCACAGTGCCATGATGATTGCAAAAATGCAAATGACAACTCTGACTCACCTGCGGACGGAGTCGGCAGCACTGGGACAGAGGGGCTACTAGAAATAATTAAATTATGGGGTGCTCTGTCTCTCAGTCTCTGGCCTCTGGGATGCCTCCTCGACCTCGCCTCACCAGTCACGCGCACTTTTGTATTGCGCAAGCCCCAATGAGCATGATCACCACCAGCCCCACCCTAAGGGTGAACTGAAGAGACCGCGCAGACGCGGCGGCGGATACATCTGCGTGCTGCGCGGGGCCGGCACCTCTGATTATTAAATGGTGCAGCACCTGACTCCAATGCATTATTTATGCAGAATTTGCAGATTATAGATAGAAGTTAGAGTTGTGCTTTTTTCCCCCCCCCCCCCCGCCCGCGAGGAGAGACTCGGAGACAGTCTGACTCACGGTCGGTCACGGACCGAAAATCGGCCCCAGCAACCAAACCGGCCCCCTGTCAAAAAACCGGCCCCCACCCCATCCAGCCTCCCGGGGGATTGCCCGGTGCCCGGAATTACCAGTCCGGCCCTGGCACTGAGCGATGGAGGTTGAGCAAACTGCCCAGGTTTCTGTTGGCTTTGGAAGGCAGGGCACATGCCCAGTTCAGCGGGGCACCAGGCCAGAGATCAGAGGGAGGGGTCTTGTTCAGTACCACTTCAGTTTTGTCTCTGTTGAGTTTTAAGTAGTTCCTGCTCATCCAGTCTGCTACTGAGAGCTCTCACTTGACGAAGTGGGATTGAGTGGTGGGTGTATATTAGGAGAGGGACAGGGTCAGCTGGGTGTCATCTGCATAAGAGATGATGCAGAGGCCTATGGAGCAGACAGTGGTGGCAAGCGGGGCCACGTAGGCGTTGAAGAGGGTGAGGCTCAGGGAGGAGTCCTGGGGCATGCCGCAAATGAGCTTGGTCGTGTCACACTTAAAAGGGGCTAGGTTCACACACTGCATGCATCCTGAGATGAGGGAGCTGATCCAGAGCAAGGACAGGCAGCGGATCCCGGCTTCATGGAGGCATCGGAGGAAGATGGGGTAGAAGATCGTGTTGAAGGCCACCGACAAGTTCAAAAGGATGAGGGCCGCCATGTCATCTTTGTCAGTGTAAATGTGGAGTTAAGAATATTAAACCTATACTTATCTACATACACTCAACGTCTCAATACCTTGATCCTCAGCATTTTGGCTAAAATATTCTGGTTTATTGATGAAAATGTGTTTATTAGTCAATAAAAACCATGAACATTGTCAAAACCTACATTCACATACCACAATATTTGTTATTAAAAAAAAAGAGTATACAAGCATATAAAAGATAACGTCAAAATATAAACAGAGAAATATCACATTATTAAAAAAACATTCCTATCATAACCCAGGGTAGCTGCCACACATAAAGTGCCAAAGTGCATGTTAAGTCCTGATGATAAACCCCCGCTCAAGACGGCAGGATAGGGATTAAAACATACATCCTTAGCCGCCTACCTTGATCTAAGTAAAGGTGGCATTGCCACTGCCTATGGAAACGCAAATAGAGAGCAAAGGTACATGTGTAGGACCTGCATGCAAAGCCGGTGCTCTACAGGGCGGGATAGAGACTGGAAGCATCAACACAACTTACTGCATCCCTAGAAGCCCATCTTAGACCAAACTGCACCCAAAACATTTTAAGAGTCAGTCTTAGGCCCGCTTTGGGCGGAGCTCTTGGCCAAGACATGGTTCTTAAAAACGTCCATGAACTGCACCAGTCAAATCTTGAGCATCATGTTCTGTGGATTCAGTGGCTCCATTGCAACCGCTCTACTCATCCTAATTCCTAGTGCTTTAAACTAATTTCTCAGCATGGTCCTTCGCTGCAGGCTTAGACAGGGCCAAAAAAAGGACATGCAGTAGCATCTCATTTGTCTGGTGACACAAGCAACACTTATGTCACCCATTGCCCCTCCTCCTTCTATTATGGTTTGCAGTCTAAGGTGGGGAACTTACCCTGTGTCATTAGCAGTAACTTCTGCTTGACCTTAAGGGAATAGGTGGCTTCCAGGAGAGGCCAGTCCTTTTGATCATCATAGTAGCTCAACACCAGCCACCCGTGCACTCATTTTTCCACCATTCCCTTGTCCTCCACCCAACTCTGCCGTTTGACACTTTTATTTACCATCCTGTTGAACACTTGCTCATTTGTAGAAGCAAGTGGGGGTGCGCCAGGTAATGAAGTCCACACACTCTTGTAGTTTCAAATCCTTTATTTCAATTTATTCTTTTCTTTTTTTCAATAGCACATACAGCTCAGTCAACGCGTTTCGTTCCAACAATAGGAACTTCATCAGGGCTTAAATAACAGTAAAGGTCTAATAAGCCTCGATATTCAGTGTATGGTATCCAACTTATTCCGCTGGATGACGTGGGAATTCCCAGGGCATCATCATACCCAACAAGCATTGGCATAGCCAATAGGTCTCGCCTTTGGGACCTTATGAGTGTTTAGCCATGCAACAGTTGATGTTGTTGCACCAAGGATATTGTGCTGGATAACTAAACACTTATAAGGTCCCAAAGGCGAGACCTATTGGCTATGCCAATGCTTGTTATGTTCTTATTGTAAGTTGTACATTATACTACGTCTGTTCACATTGTACTCGGACACCTTCTAGTTTAGCGTTTCCTGAGAGGCCTGTCTTAAGATAATAACAACTGACTGGCACACATTCCCACAGATCTCGAAATGGACAGCTTTAGAACATGGGAATTTCACTATTCAACTAGATTTCCATCCTTGATCTCAGCTTGGGGCTGGGCATGTTACGGAGCGAACTGAGTTAAGCGATGCTGTGCAGTAGGGGCAATGGTGTGGATATATGAAGGCTGTTCTGAGCGGAAAACGATGCTGTACTGCAGAGTAGGAGACTGTGCACCTGTGAAGGAGGAGCTGTACTGAGGGCAGCGAGGCAACGCGAGGTGCCGTACGCCAGAACTAATAGTGCAGAGTCAGCGCAGACGGCACTGTGCTAAGTGCAGTATTGCAGTGAGTGCTTCGTGTTTTTAAAGCAATGTTTGGCGCATATGTAGTTTCGGTGCAGGGTATAATAGAAACAATCTTAAAGCTACATACAGTACATGCACAAGTAGTACTGGACAGCACTCACCCGCGCGATGCTGATCTCTTTGATGACATAGTGACTCCCGTCCTCCCTGGAGGTCACTAGGATAGCGGTGCCGAAGGAGCCCTCCCCGATTTTGGCCACCCGGTTGTACTTGTCCATGGTTAGGGCATCCCTATAACCTAGTGCTGCAGTCTACGGGACTTCAGGACGCGTTCAAGCGTGAGGGGCGTTGAAGGGTCACAACTTCTCCCCCGCAGTGGCGCACAATGGATCGCTCCAGGCACAGTGGCAGCAGCACATCCTCGGCCGAAGCCACTCTCTCTGTGTATCGGTTGCTGAGCAGCGGCCGCCGGAACTTGCGACGTTCATAGAACTAAAAGACGGACTAACACAACCCAAGCGACGTGGGGAGACATTTTTTTCATTCTTTATTGAAAAGTTTAGGACGCACAAAAATAACATAATACCGGTAATTACCGGTCATGTGTTCCTATTTTGGATATGTAAGTTCTAGAAGCTAGTACGTAGAAACCACATGGCAGCGTCAGAGAGGAGCGGGGGCGAGCGAGCGCGGCAGCCTGCTGAGCTGACCACACGCTCGTGCACAATGGCCATGTGTTTTCAATTATCGTGCCCGCGTCTGGGCACGATAATTGGAAACAGATGGCGGCCGTGCGGGTAACCGCACGGAAAAGGCCATTGTGCACGAGCGTGTGGTCAGCTTTTTGAAGCCCCTTACATAAAGTCTCGCAGGGCAGCGCTTGCGCGCTACTCTAGGCTCGACCTAAAAACGGTAATCTAGTTGACGGTCCTTTCAGCTCAGTGTTCACGCATAATTATGCACAGACACACAAATGCATCCCAGCATGTACATGCAAGTATCACACACTATCCAGCGTGACACACAATCCATGCAGGCCAAGTATACAGTAATAGAACCTTACATGAGTGGGCCAGTAGGCCCCACTCTAGTGGCACAAGTAAAAAGGCCAATTCACACTACTGATTACTACTGACCACAAAAAGGCTATGTGGCCACCACTGTGTTCATGTCCCATAACTCCAGGTAAGGGCAGTAGACCTCTACCCTTTGAGGGTAGTACTTTGGGCGTCCTCCTGGTCTAACAAGACTATATTACGATGAGATAGGCCTAGTTCAAGGCACACACGCAGGTTCTATGTTTGACCAAGCAACTGAGGCACTCAGGACAGGGATACAAGTCCATCACTGTGCAGGGGACCTTTCCAACCCAACAATTGGCCTATATGGGGAAAAACTTTGGTTCACTGAGCGTGGATATGGGGGCAAGGTAGAAATGTTGGGTAGAGCTTTACATGGCATGAGCATATGTGTTTCAGATGGTGTAAGTGATTGATACAGCTGGGCATACATTTACTTATCACCAGTATGTTGATATTGAAATATATGGAGGCTAAACACTTTATGATGCCTGTATAATTCACAATTTGGAACAACTTTTTGGGCCGCACATTGGGAGCCCTTTGATACTTTTATTTCTCTTCCACAACACTCTGGGCCTAAACCACTAGGGCCTTGGTATATAGATTTGGGGGTATGTCACTGCATTTGACAGAGCAGTCTTCCAGAAGATGAACCATATTTTGGTGGGAAAATTCAGTTTTTATTTCTTTTCTTAATTCTACGTAGGAACTGGTTGTCCTTCGTTTCTTGGGAGGGGTGTCTAGTTTGCACATTTGTACTGAGAAGGATCTTTCACCTATTGGTGTTGATCTTGTTTGAAGGTTTCTCCTTTAGTGTTGAGTTTAAATTTCTTCATTGTAAAATTGCTGAACCAGTGCTGTAGATTGCTCTGTGGGTAGTAGCGGCCCGTGGTGGGAGTACTGCCGGGCGGTGATGTGGGCGGGGAGGGGCAGGGTGGGGGCAGTAAACTACGGAATACGGGCGTATAGAGGTAAGTAGACATATAAATAAATAAAACAAATTTCGTAGCGCGCGCTGCATCGCCAAATGCGATGCAGCGCGCGCAACGGAATTTGTTTTATTCATTTATATGTTTACTTACCTCTATTCGCCCGTATTCCGTAGTTTACTACCCCCCACCCTGCCCCTCCCCCGCCCCACGTCACCGCCCGGCAGCACTCCCACCACGGGCCGCTACTGCCTGTGGGTGTCGCAGAGTGCTTTGAAGGACTTTCTTCTTGCAACAGGTATCCAGTGCCGGTCTTTTAGGGCAGGTGTGATGTGGTCACATCTGTTCAGGCTTAGAACTTATTTCACAACATTTCAGATTTGTTGAAATTTATTGATTAGGCACTTTGTAAGTCCCCTATAGAGTCTGTTGCCATGATCTAGACATGACAGCAATATGGCTCATAAGGCTTGGACTCTATAGAGGTAGCCTAGATCTATCATAATGTTCTCAAGGTGTTGAAGGCACCTTCGCCACATTGTTGACCTGTCCTTCGAGTATGAGTTTGAGTCCATGATTATCCCCAAGTTCTTTACTTCTGTCGATGTGGTAGGATGACATTTAGCCTCCTTAGTCCAGACTGTAGTTGAATCGTATGTTTTCTTGTTCCACAAGTTATGATCTCTATTTTGAAGGGATTTAGTTTCAGATGGTTTTGTAGGATCACTTTTTTAATTGCTTATGGACATTTGGTAGGTTCCAATATCTCGGAGTCTTACAGACTTTCCAGTTTCAGAATAATTTCTGTGTCATCTGTGTAGCTACAGCAGGTGAATTTAAATGAGTTTATAAACTGAGAGAGTGGTTCAAGTACAAGTTGAATAAGAGGTTTGCAACTGTTCAATCTTGGAAAACACCCACGTTTTGATGAAATGGTGTTATAGGTATGGAGGTAGGGACATAAATTGAGTTCTGTCTGTGAGGTAGGACTTAGTATATTTCAAGACTTACTCTGTATTCCGTTATCCTTTAGTCTTTGGGTAGGAGCTGGTGATGCACAGTGTCCAAAGCTACTGAGCCTTAAGGATTTTTGGGGCCCGAGGCAGACATATTTTGAGGCCCTCTGTTAGGAAGAACTTTGAATTTTATTACACATCTGTTTTTTCCTGCTGATGCGACACAGTAATGAATTATATAATAAACGTTTTGCGTGAGCACACATAAAAATAACCAAATAGGATTTGCCCGGGGCCCCAAAAATCCTTACATTGACATTGGGTAGAAATAGAGAGATAGAGTCAGATGCAGAGATACACAAAGAAAGGGAGAGAAGTTGAGAAACAAATAGACAGGAGTGACATAAACAGATAGAAAGACCCTCTTCCCAGAGGTCCCTTGAAGAGAGAAGCCCTGGTCAGTTGCCCATTTTCCCCATGCCTTAAAATGTCTCTGCAGTGCTGAGTAGTCCAGTAAGGGCATTACTGTTGATTCAGTGCTTCTGCCCAGTCTGAAACCTGATATATACAGGAATGCTACTTATGCTATCATTTTATTCAGCAATGCCCCATGTGATATACATATATAATTTGTTGGATCCTGGGGGTCTACTTCATGCTTCTTCAGGATTGGTTTGATGTAAGACATTTTTAATTCACTGGGGAAATCTCTGGAAAATAGACATTAGATGAATATTGCTCTGGCTGCCATGGGCGCAAAGATAGTTTTGGGAATGTTTTTGAATGTGTGTTGGGGGCAAGGGTCAGCATGTTGATTCTTTGCTTCTTTTGTGGAGAGAATGTCCAAAAGCATATTTTTGGATCCATGGTATTGTGGTCATATTTTGGCCCAGATGACAGAGTGATGTGTTTATTGGCTGGCATAGTTAGGAAGAGGGTTTCAATATCCTCTTTTAAAAAAAAATGTTTTTATAGCGCGAACTCTACCTGAAATTATCGGAGCGCTTTACATGAGCACCAGTTGCGTTACAGACTCACACATTCATTTTGTTAGGCACGGGGAGATGAAGTGATTTGCCCAGAATCCCAGGATGTTGAGCGTCGATGCCGAGAATCAAACCCGGTTCCCCAGCTTCAAGGTTGACCGCTCTAGCCGTTATGCCACATACACTGCCCTTTTCCCTTGCCTTTTTAGGTCTTGCCTAGGCAGCGCATGCGCTGTCTTTTCGAGACATGCTGTATCTAGAATATGGGCTTGGAGCACCACCCATCTTTTTAATTGGTTCCTCTTTCTGTCCTTTGGAAATGCCGGCGTTTGTTTGTGAATATGCATAGTAGTCCCTCCTTTTGGACTTTTGTATCCTGCCATGAGGACTGTCCCTGTTACATGGGTTCTTACTCGTCAGGTTATTTAGAGAGCTTTCAGAACACTCCTTTTTTGTTGACCTGCCTCTGCTCGTTAAGTATTCTGTTTTCTTCGCTTTGGCAGCTTCAGTTGCTCTGCCATCACTTAATAACCCTGTGCCGTCCCCCCATCCCCTCATCCCTCCCACAACACTGCTTGCCCACCACCCCACTACCCCTCTGAGGACGCTGCTTTTTTATGCATTACTCGAAAAGTACCTCTGCCTATTATAGCGCAGTAGGCTGCTTATTTTACCTAAGCTCGTATGTTCTTTTGTTTAATTACATTACCACTTTTCACACTTAATCCCCCTGTGCCGTCTCTCCCCACCCTCACACCCCTCCCACAACACTGCTTGCCCGCCCCCACCACCCCTCAGAGATCGCTGCTTATTTTTGTTTAATTTAAATTATTAGAATTATATAGCGCGGGCACAAGGGAGATTAAATGATTTGCCCAGATTTACAAGCTGTTGAGCCGACGCTGAGGCTCGAACACAGATCCCAGCTCCTGAGTCGGCAGCTCTGACCGCTGCGCCACGTGGAATCATCAAACATAGTTGTGTCATTCAAAAGATTGACAAAATAGTGTACATTTTACATATTTCAAACAATGGGTTTGAGCTGTGCTCATAATGAAGAATCCATACTTGATTCAAAATTTTTAAAACAATTTGAGTTGTAGTCTCAAAAAAGACACTCGCATTACTCGAAAATGACCTCTGCCTATTATAGCGTAGAGCGATACAAAAGGGGATGATGGACGGAACGTTTGAGCCAATCAAACACTCACCCCCAGTCAACTGATCTGGGTTTAATCCATCATCATTCTTTAGCTCACTCCACCACCCCAGTTCAGACATGGCCATATGCAAATCAGTCTGACCCTGTGCCTATTATAGCGTAGAGGTTGCTTATTTTTCCTACGTTCGTACACCATTTAATTTCCACGTCGCTATGACGGTTCACTGACAGAATATCGAACACAGAAATATCGTGTGGACAGAATATCGTGTCCAAAATATCGAGGACAAGAATATCGAGTAGGTAAGTGCAAATAGATAGGTATAAATTTACTATTCTTAACTCCAGATCTACGTACCTTGAAGATATATATATCGTCAAAGTACATATATGTGGAGTTATATATAGTAAAACTTTACTTACCCATAAGAAATTACCTTCACGATATGCTTGTCCTCGATATTTTAGACACGATATTGTGTCCTACGATATTTGTGTTTTCGATATTTTGTCCACCCACCGCTATGACAGTCTGTCTTCTTGTTCAAGAACATTTTCTATTTCTGTAGTATAGCCCCCTACTGGCTTCCATCCGCAGACTCCGTCTTCCATATTCTATCCTTTGCCTTTAGGCTACAATGGGAAATCAGCAGCTAGGAAAACATTCTTCCCGCAGGAACACCGAGGGGGTGATTTCCCCACTGGGGGAAGAGCAGAGCGAACAACAACTTGCCTTCATGGGTTTATCAGCGGATTCACTTCCAGGAAAGCAATCTTATAGTCTGCTGGTCTGTGAATAACTGCCTACAGATGAAAAGTGATTCGGTAGATGCAGCTTCAGTCCCTGTTGAAAAACAACTTTACAAGTTAAATATTTAGGGATATTTGCTGTCAGAGTGCATCCATCCTAACATCACGTGGCCCACATTTGAGGTACTTAAATAGAGCTAATAAGTTGCCAGAAGTACAGGTTATTTCACGTTCGACCGCCATATTTAACAGTCACTGTTTGAAGCGGAAACCTCAAATGTAAACAAGCTGGGCTAGCCCTGGCACCAAAAAGCACCCTTTTAAAATCATCAGTGCCTCTGCGAAAGACTGACCATCTTCACATTGCATTGGCAAGATTTAAAACATTTTTCCAAGAAATTGGTACTTTTTTTTTTCAGGCAGCATAGTACTCTTGTCTCCCCTCCCTCATAACCTATTTACAAATGTCATGTTCTCCAGCGATGCGAGGTCATACGAATGGCAATAGCGCTATGAAAATATGATCACTCCACTGCAAATAAAAAACGAAAGTAAAAAACATTGTCATTTTCAAGGCCAAGAGCTCTAACTTTCACAAATGTGGGACCGATTACATTGCAAATGGTTGTTTGGCAGATGTTTGGCTAAGCAGTTGCACAGTTCTTGGGCAGGAGCCAGGGTGATGTCTGCTTTCTGAATTCACAGATGACTTTGAATAGTTTGATAGTTGAGTTGGTGACATCTGATATACACTGGCAGTGGTGAAAACTATTGGCTTTTTATGGTACGATTGTAGATCATATATTGTCTTTGTATTATGGTTTTGCTTTCTGGTCATGTGTTTTCCTCCAATGTCATTCTAGAATTCAAATTTTAAAATTTTGTTGATTTATATTCAAACTGAATCAGCTCACCTTCTGTTGAGGTTGTCTTTATATACAGATTTTGTTAAAATCTTCTGTGAGCCAGTGACGTAACTGGTTTATGTACATTGATAGGTTATGACATTGATGCCAGGAATTCTGCCTGGAATGTGCTGATGCTGAAACCTCTTCCAGGGTTTGTTAAGGGAGATGTCATTATGTGTTTTTGCTGGGGGTGCCAATGTTGGGAGGTTGAAGTTGAAGTAATTGATGTGGTGATCAGTCCAAGTGATGGACTGCATTTCTTTGACTGGGATAGCATCCTTTGACTTGAATATAACATCATGGGTATGAACTGTATCATGTGGAGCCCCAGTGACGAGCTGGTGGTAATTGAGTGCTTTAAGCCTATTGATTAGGCCAGCTGTCTAGTGTAAGTCTGGTTTATCACACCAGGTGTTGAGACCACGTAGGAATAATAGGTTAGGGTGGTCAATTGTAATGTCTGATAAAAATTTAAGTAGGACATCAACAAAGGCTGTTTTCTTTGGAGGTGGTTGGCAGATTAGCTGGGATGTGGATTTGAGGGTTGGAAGTGGTGAACACCGATAAGTAAGGATTCATACACTGGTTTTGAGTGATCGTTGAACATGGTAGTTGCTAGCGAGATTTTGTAGACTACAGCTATTCCTCCATCGCAATTGATTCTGTAGAGTGTTAGGCATCCATTGGGTATGTCTTCATGTAGAATGGCTTGAGCGACATCTCCCATCCAAGTTTCTTTTATAAAGAGCAGATGTGGGAAGGAACCAGTAAGTAGGTCGCATATATGCATGGCTTTCTTTACTAGGTATCTAGTGTTGATCAGGATGCATGACAAATGTTTGTTGGGGTGACTGGAAGGTTGTGTGGTCTTTGCTTGTTCCGATCTTGTTCATACGTTGTCTTAGTGAGGGGCTCCCAGGGCATCTTGACACCTTGATCCAGTGCAAACAGGTATTGAGTGTCCAGAGATCAGTTGACCAATCTGGGAATTGGGTTTGTTGATTTGGGTGTAACTTAAGTGAGCAGAGATTAATATATAGCTTTTCCAGTTGTAGTTTAAGTGGTTGCTCCAATAGTTCTCCATGTCAAACTTCAGTCGACGCTTCAGCTGTCTCTGAGTCTCACTGGAGGTATTGACCACTCAAACACCTCACAAAAGAAAACGGATGAAAATTAGAAAAGGAACGTCTGCTTGAGTGCTCACTCATGGAGATGTTCTAACGTGTTGTGTGAAGCGAATGTTAAAGGAGTACGAGAAAGTGGGAGAGGTCAATAAGTATGTACTATTTAAATGTTTCAGATGAAATGAAACATTACCCCAACAGAGTAACCTGCTAACCCGAATCCTGGGTGGATGATATAGTCAAAAGACAAGATGTTGACCAGGATACCGGTGCTGCTTCTCAGGACTCCTAGGTGACAAAGACCAATGAATAGCAGCAGATGGAAGTGCTGCAACAACAGATAATACATACGAACAGGGACAAACCAAATAAGGGTTTCTAGGTAAGGAATAACATGAGGAGACCGAATTGCGTACACAACAATAAAGGTGTGGGGAGCTGGGTCAGGTGCACAAACTATACAAAAGCAAAGTTCTACAAATCATTGCTCGGCAAGGAGACCTGTGTGCAGTGCAGTTAAATATGTTCTACCACAAGTGACCCAGAAGTACAAAGGCCAATTTAGAAATTGAAACCCATACAGTGATTAGCAGTCTAGTTTTCTCACTCACCATTGCCCAGCCTTCCAGAGTCTCCAATCTCTTCACTGTCTGAATCAATTAATCAGATGTAACACTAGGGGTAACTCTACGCTCTTGGACTGAAATCCTGACACCTCAGGATTTTGCTCAGGAGGTTGATATGCTAATACGGTTTTAGTGTTTTTTCCTTCCAGAGGGCCTTGATCTTTTTGTCAGCAACTCTTCTCAGGGAAGCAGTTCATGATCTGTTTGATGAAATATGTTGCTCCTCTATTTGAGCTGGTTGACGTAGAAAAGTCTTTATGTAGATGCTGAGTCTGGTTTGTCAAGTTTATTTAAAACAGAGAGTGGAGATTTGATGGGGTTGGGGGAATGCTGAGAAGTGAGATTGTTAATTGAGTTAGTAGCAGTGAAGAGTAATGGAAGAGACATGATGGTTACCCATTAGAACAGAATGTGGTTAGGGAGGAGTGAGGGAAGGTACAGCTATTACAATGGAGTCGTTTTTGGGTGTACAATGTTCAAATGGAGAAGGTAGGTTAGAGTTGTCATGGCTAGATCTATGTCTTATGTGACTGCCATTATGGTGAGGTGTATGTGTTATGGGGGGAGGCAGATATGTACCAGCAGAAATTGAGAAGAAGCCAGCAAACTACAAGAAAACAAAAATATGTAATAAAGCAGAAAGGACTCGAAAAGGGGAAAAAAATCACAGGTGCACAAATTGTTAGCGGGGTTCTACACCATACAATAAACTACCCGGAAGCATTCTGATGCAAAAAGAAACAGGTCTACAGCACTTAAATACAAATTCCTAGGCTGGAAGTGTAATCAAACGTAAAATAACAGCCTTCATCTTGAATTAGGAAGTCTCCACTGAGGAATGCTGAGTGGTATTAATGATGGATTGAGTCCTGTAAACAGGAAGTACTGCCCTAAAAACGGCACCCTCAGATGCCCTGTTCAAGTCAAGGGCTGTCTCTGCATATGTTGTCTGCCACCTATCATGCCACTTAAAGGCCCCAAAGGATTGCAACTGAGGAAAAGTCTCACTTTAAAATCGGGAGGACCTTTGCTTTTAGCATGAAGAAGAAACCAGATGTTGGGCAAGCAGACTGCATGGCGCCCATGTTCACCTACCTGGCAGCTGACCAGAGATAGGTGTCATGTGGGAAGCGATCTTGGAGCAAGAAAAGTCCTTACTGTATCTGATAAGGTTGCACTGGCAGCCAGTATAGGCATTTATTCACACACTAGATGCAGACCCACTTCCATTAAATGCTATATGTGTAGAAAGTTGATGGAGCACGTGTTTGAGCCACGACATGTCAGCAGTTCTGCAGGTTATCTAAGTGCCCAAACTCTGATCCAGAGCCAGGCCAAGAACTTTAAAGATTGTAGCCTATGATGCAGAATGTGTCCCTTGTTTCTAGACAGACTTTCTGGGTGCACTTTGAGGGCGAACAGTGGAGTAGTCGACAGGCGTAGTCGTGGCATACCAATTCCGTCTCGGCCACGCAAGAACTATGAATAGTATTTTGCATGGTTCTCGCCTCGCTTTGGTTAGGACTTCTGGGACCACATGAAATGGTGGAAGAGACACTGACAAGATCCCTTTGGGTTTCTTTTAAGCATACAGATACACACTACTATCATACATATAGGGAGGAACCAGTCAACAAACAGAGGACTATTGACAACTCCACAGTGAAGGGCAACACTAGGTGTGGCAACTGCTCTATGTGTCCACAGTGCATGGTGGCAAAAGAACTGAAACATAATGGAAGAACCATAGTAGCGCACACATTAAACAACTGTTGCAGCAAAAATATCATTTACTTGTTAAGATGCCCTTGTGGGCTATGCCTATGTGGGGGAGACTGGCCAAGAACTTAGGATACGTTTACTAGAACATAGATCTGCTATCAAAACTAAAAAACTGAATGCTCCATTGGTAGCACATTATATAGAACAGGGACATAAAGAGACTGATTTTGAATGGTATATTTTAGAAAAAAGTGACCATGAACAGGAGAGGGGGAAACATGGAAGATAAAAGGAAAGCTAGAGAACAATGGTACATTTCCATCTTGAATACCATTAGACAAGGACTCAATTCACGAGAGGAGTGGGAGAAATTAATAAAATAAACTGAATCCTTTATTAAAGGTAAATACAGGGAAAAAGATCAGTAACTTCTCCTCTCTTTAGAGATTGTTCTGTATATTTTACACTGAGGCAGTAGTGAAAACAAAAACAGGGCAATCTGTGAAGGTTAAATGTCCATGGTGTCTTGGTTTAATGTCCATTAGATTACAAGGTTTAACTTAGGAAAGACAATATAGCTTTCCGTTGAGGATTTTTTTTTTTTTCCAAATAGAAAAGATTATCATAACTGCCTTCTATTAATAAGGGGTTTGCGATAGAATACTCAATAGATTGTATTCATAATTAGGGAATTCATTTCCTGTAAATCGGGGGACTATTTTTAGTCCGTTCCAAGATGGCGGCAGTTTTGATATTATCCAACTCGCCCTTGATTTGTATTTGTTTGGGTTTATTTTGGCGTGGTACCCTAAATTTAGAATATTAATATAATATAACTGGATTGTATTATTATATACAACCAGACTGTGGGGCTAGTCCGAAGTCCCATCTAAGATGTATTATTATGTATTATTATATACAATTAAATTGCGGGATTAGTCCGAAATCCCTTCCAAGATGGCGGCCGTTATGGATTTTTGAAGTCCGCCCTCTATTTTTAATGTTTATCCGTATGGATGAAAGGGCGGGTGTATTTAAGAGCCGGTCCGATGACCAGCTGGCGTTTTTTGAGAAATTTGGGGAAGTCAGGAGCACGCCAGGAGGCTTTTCAGTCCCGGTAAGCGACCGAAAGCACTGGGCAGTTGTTCAGTGATTAAGGGGATTCTAGATTTGTGTGCAAACCGGGTTCGAGTTTATTAGAGCCTGTTTGGATCATGCGGGGTGCTTATAAAGTTTTGAGTTTATCGCCCCTTTATATTGACAGCTTCTTTGCTCTTCAAGTTTTTAAATTTAATGAAGAGACTATTTGTGTGAGGGATACCTTGGGCATAAAATATATATAATTTGCCAGGACTTCACCTGTAATGGATCGTGATGGGGTGCTTACAAAGTTTTGAGTTTATCGCCCCTTCGTATTGACAGTTTTTTAGGGAGTGTGTTAACATTCGTGTGTTGCAAGCCATTTAAATTTTGCATGTTTAAAAGAATTAATTTTGTCGACACACTTGAAAAACTTTAGCGAGGTGCGATATAAAGCAGGTCTAACATGGGTCACTTTTAGTTTTCCACAACAGTTCGTGACCCATGACAAACGGTGATACTAGCGAATGGGTAGTCATTTTTAGGTAACTGATCTGGGGTAGTATGGTTGCACATGCTTAGTTTTTCTCTTGTCTTCACAATGGTGAGGTCAATAAGGACTCAATATAGCGTTTTTTCTATGCAGGCACCGGCAGCTTGACCAGGACATTTACACGCACTCAATAGTGGTGTACCAGTGATTGAGAAGTTTATGTCAAACAGTTTGTCGTATTTGGTGCCATAGCTCCAGTGGCCATACTCAGACGGGGTTTTTTAAAATAAAGGTAGAGTGTATATTTTTTTATTTCGTTTGAATTAATTGCTCTGGTGACTTTTTAGAATCAAGAGACATGAAAGATTCTAATAATTTATTGGTCTCTTTTTGTATTACCATTTAACTTGTAGGGCAATAGGGAAAGTCCGTCCTTAGCCCGACTCACACATTTTTTAATCTGGTGAAGTCAACAAAAGAAGATTTTATAAAGGCAGATGTTCTGTTTTTTAATCTGTTGAATAAGTGGACATTAGAATTATGGGAAAAATATTTCATATTAGTGTATTTCCCTTTTGTGTCACTACTTAACTCCAGGGAGGACGTGAACGCTTCTATCTTCAGTATATCAATACTGTGTGGCCAATGTGAGAAGGAAGACTCCACAAGGGAGGAGGCAGATCCCCCAATATTTTGTCCTATCATCTTTCTTGGTGGGTAATACCCTTGAGTGATAAGAATAAGGAGTATGTTAGATTAAGGATGTTGAATGAGTGGGCTTGTTTGGAACTAACATGTGAATCACCATGGATGGAACCGAAATTTTAATATAAATGTTTCTAATTGTATTTATTAATTGGTGAATTGGAATATGATATATGATGTATCAAATGTAGATTGAGAAAACAATCTAAATGCATTTTTTATGTAATGTTTTTTTTAGATGAATTTGTTGGGAGACACTAAACAGTATTTGTAAGCCTGAAGAAGGTGGTCGATCGAACTATACCACCGAAACGTGTCGCTTTGTGTTGAAAACGCACCCAAGCAGTACCTGGTTCTATCAGGAGAAAAGAATTTTACAAAGTGTTGAACCAGGGCTATCAACTTCTGTTTTTTGTACTTGGTGTGCTTACTTGATTCATCAGGTTCTGATGTTATTATTGCTCATTATACTCTCCCAGGTTTTCTGAATGACATGTGTTTAACTTATATGAATATTTAATGTGAATTGATGATGTATATGTTTTTAAATCTTTTTTTATAAATTTTGAATCTCACAAGGATCCTGCTAATAAAAACATTTTATATTACTTTTTTGGTTTCTATCTAACTGTTGGTGATCAGGCCGTGTGGGTATGATAGTAGTGTGTATCTGTATGCTTAAAAGAAACCCAAAGGGATCTTGTTTTTGACAAAGTGTCTATTTTTGGTGTCCTGTCCCTTTGGTGAGAAGGACCCCTCTCTCTAATTTTGGAAGAGATACTGAACCAGCTCATCAAATACTTCTTCCCGAGTGCCCTACGGGAAGCACCCGTTGCCAAAGAGTCGCAAATAGGTCTATCTGATCATGATCCCATTGGTGGAAGAGTTGCAGGACTTGATTGTGACACTCCAAAGGGAGTCCAACCGACAGCATCTGGCAGATTTTTGAGAAGCCCAGAAGATGTTCTGCCACAAGGTCGATATTGTCGGATATCACCCAGTCAAGCAGCTGCTGAGCTTCCTCTGACAGATTTTGAGATCTCACTTCACCTTCTTTGACAAGGTAATGCTTGGATGTTGTGGAGCCCATACGACCTGGATTGAAGTGTTTCATAGATGAGGAAGAACAGCCTGTGGATCGAAGTGAATAACCTGGCACTTCAAGACGTTGATATGGAGAATCTTCTCTGCATCCAACCACTGCCTGTCAAGTCCCCTCTGTGGGCCCCCCACCCATGCAGTGACAGGCCTGTTTATTATCATCTGATGCTGAGGGCGCTCAAATGGAAGGCTCTTTGAAAGATTCTGTGCCCTTCTCTACATTAGAACATTGGAATTTTGGGAGCTCCTTTGAAGACAATGGAGTGCTCCGGGCTTGAAATGGCCGGTAGAAGCCCGGAGCTCCAACATTCCAATGTTTGTTCACCGTAACAGCTGTGAACAAAGGCCTCACGGAGCCCGAGGGGATTTCAACACCCTCGGGCTCCGTGAGGTCTTTGTTTTACACATTAGAACATTCTGCCCTCTAGGGGTGGAATGTTCTAAAAGCCAGTGGGAGGAGCGTCGCCCCACTGCTCAAAAGGAAAAATAAAACGATAATAGCGTATCGTTATTATCATTTTAATTTTCCTATTGAGTCAGTGGCTCTTGGGGCAGGGTGAGGCTGGCCAGTTCAGGGAGAGGAGTGGTTTACTCTCCTTAAGTGCGCATGACTGCTTGGCTGGCACTCTCGGGCTGGCCAAACAGTGTTGGACACTTTGCATCTTCCCCACCAGCCTTACTTTACACAGCCTGGTGAGGAACATGTAAAGCCTCCCATTCCCAGTCTGAGCGCTGATCCACGGCGCTCAGACCAATCACAACACTGATTAGCTATGGGGAGCCCGGGTGCTTCCTGTTGCCGGCAGAGACAGGAAGAAGAGGACAGAGGAAGGAAACGCCGGCCTGCTGGCCCAGGTAAGTGTTTTTTTTTCTCCATTTTCTTTGTTGCCTCCAAATCGTCTTAGATGGGTTCAATTTTTGATTGCGTTCTATGTTTTCCACTCTCCATGGAGGCGTTCAGGTTCAGCCTTTCTCATGCGTTGTAGACAACTTGTTTCTTATGACCCCGTCACTGCTGCCCTACGTCATCCCACACCACCCTAGCATCGAGTTCTGCTGTGTTGTGTAGAATGAGATACTCCTGTATTGTTTCACTGATTTTGTGTAACGCCACCGGATCTTACAGAAGAGTAATTTGAGCACCAAGTGCTGACCCTCTTTACACTCTTCATCTCAGGCCAATCAAGCACCTGCTCTATCAGGACTTGGTCAGATATAGTTTTGTTCTACTCTCAGATGAGGTGCTCCAGTCTTTGGTCAATTAGGATATAGTCAATATGCATGCATAGGTTTGGTGTGCTGCAGAGAAGTTACAAGAATCTGGCCAAAGAGCGAGCCTATGTCCCTAAGAGTCAATTAGGCCCATGTTACCAAGAGTCAATTAGGCCCAGCTCCATGAGTGTGGTTTTACCAACCACTGAGAGAGCTGGCGTCCCATCCAGGTGCTGTTGAGACTTGTCTGGGGTGCATCACACAATTTATATCGCCCCCAATTAGAACAGAGCAGTCTGACATCTGTATTATGTTGGGAAGTTTGGGGATTAGGAATTTTTCCTGTCCTACGTTGGGAGTATACAGGGTCGTTATCATGAGTGACTGGTTTTTCTATTCCCACACAAGCATCAGCCACCTTCCCTTTTTTATCGACCTCGACCTCCTTTCCATGAATTTATGCTTAGCCCAGAAGAGAATGACTACTCCAGCTTTCTTGGAGGGTGCTGACACATGGTACTCTCTGGGAAAATATGGAAAATGCATTC
>CAWUFW010027731.1:0-25261 GCA_963921515.1 Calotriton arnoldi
GAAAGATCTGAGTGTCAGTTGTGGGTTTCAGATGGTCAGTTGTTGGACCCTGGGGAATGTCAAGGACCCAGCTGCAGGTGTCTCAGGACTGGCAGAGTGTCTCCAAGAGAGGCTGAGGACTCGCTTAGTTGAATTATTATGATTAGTCATGTGCTCTTCAGAACAAATTGCATGCAGTTACTTTGTGATAGATTATATATCAGTCAGCTTAGATCACTAGTGAAGGCTATGAGTTTTCCGGTGAATGGTTGGGGAGATAGAGAGGCTGGCAGAGATTAGGTAATGTTAGGTTACAGGGAAAGGGTTTTAAAGGGGGAGGTTATGACCTATGAAATGAGGTCTCAGCCAATTGCAGAATTTCAATAAAAGAATTAAAGCAGGTAGGCCTGAGACTGAGAGGAGGCAATACTGAGATATAAAAGGCATGCAGAGGATGGACTGTAAGGAGAGGGTCACTCTGAAGAAAGAAAGGACAGGAATTAAGCGGTAGTAAGTCAATGTCAATTTTTCATGCGGGGTTTTAGGAGTATAGTGGGAGATAGGCTTCCTGCGATAGAAAGCAATTACCTCAATTGGAGGATGCACGTCAGCTTAAACATGTGATTCCAAGTGTACACAACATTTAAACATTAAGAGCCTTGGCTTCTTGTGTGTCAAGGCTACGACAGCCCTTTTAAACACAGTCTGGAGTATCCTACCCTTGGTGCAGGGTCTGCACGCTGCAAAAGAGGAGTTGGCGCAGTAAAAGAAAAGGTCTCATTTAAAGATCCTCCCTCACTATTTTGTAATTAAAGGTTTTTCACTTTCTTACTAAAACCTTTTTTTTGGCACTAGCTGAGAGCATTATTTCCAATGCGCAGTCAGAATTATACCGTTTTGTCACCTAATCCTATCCAAGTGTATGTTGTTTGTTTTGTGTTTGAGATGCCTACTATTCATGAGATAAGAAAAGTTTCAACAATGTGATCCAACATAGCAAAAAGTACTGTAGCACTGCCTACACTAACCTCACCTAGGCACTTCACAACCCGCACAGAACACTAGATCATTGAAATAAAGAAATGGGCATACATAACACCATTGCCAGCCAGTTGGCTACCTAGTTGGCATGGTAGTCAAGAGAAAGGAATGCATTAAGGAAGATTCCCAAATTTCTTACTACATTCACTAGTTGAGGCTATGGACCAACTACTTTTAGCCATGAAATCTAACTCCCTTGGTCGATTCCTAGGGGTTCTGGAGATAATCACAACTGGAGTTGATCTTTAAACATTTATTAGACATCCACCATTGAGTGAAGGGGAGGCACTTATGCAGGCTGTCCTGTTCCAGTTGGGATAACATTGTTTTATAACAACAGGAGATGGTAAAGGAGAACTGTGTGTTATCTGCGTTCCAGTGGAATCGGGCTTCATGCCTGTCGAGAAGACTGGCAGATAGGCACATGGGCGAGTTGATCAGTAGATGTCAAAGCATAGAGTCCCGTGGGACTCCGAAGTTTATTGCTCTTGGATCAGATAAGAAAGGAGAAATTGGCATAGCTAGAGTTCTACCTGTCAGAAATGATTGGATCTAATTAGAAGTGTCCCTTCGAAACCCAAGTCCTTGAGAGTTTCTGTATGCTATGATCGATGGTGCAGAAGGCCACTCCCAGATCTATAAGGATGATGGTCCTGCTGACCCTGCTGTTGTTCACTAGTCTGTGCAGATCATCTAAGGCAGATATTGCTACTCCCTCTGTACTGTGCTCTGGGCAGAAGCCTGCTTGTAAATCATCACACAGTGTGTCTGCTACTGAGTTCTAAAGTTGTTGAAAGACAAGTTTTCCAAGTAGTTTGCCAAGTTAGGATTGTAGTGAGATGGGGCAAAAATCACTGGTGTCTTCCTCTAGTCGCTCGTGTTTATTTTGGTCGTTCTTAGCTATCGATCTCTGGTATGTTTTTCGAGTGTGTATTTTCGGCTGTGTTTCCTGTCACTGGGTGCACTGCTCGTGTAAGCGATTTGACCCCGTTATCTGTGTTTGAGCAGAGGCATCAGCCCTCATGTAAGTGATGTAGGGCATTTTCTCTTGTCTGATTCGTTCGAGAGAGAGAGAGAGAGAGAATTCTGCAAGAAGCTGAAGACCTGGCTTTTCAGTTAATCAACCTACAAAAGGCAGGGCTAGGTATAGGCACCTGCTCAATGCCAGGATACCCTTGCAGGCAATAGGGCACTTTACAAATACATATAACATAATAATGCTTGTTTTTAAATGACAGCGGAAACAGGTCGTTTAAGGTGCAGCTCAGGCTAATGTTAAGTCGATTGAGAATAGTGTCAGGGTTGGTTGGGCTCTTTTGTTAATAGCAGGGTCTACTAAATTAAAGATTCAAATATTTCCAGTTATGTTCTGAGATTGTGCAGCTTTGATTTCAAGATTGTTTTGTATCTGGTATAGTGATGGAGAATGGGATCCCAAAGTGGCAGTGCTTAATTTGAGTCGGTGGTTGCCGATGCGCGGCACGGGCACTTAGATGTCAACACCGGCGCTTGAAACAGTCTGGTTAATTTAGAGATGACCACACCAACAGTTAATTATTAATTCAATATACATTAAAAATGACAATTGCCTGCCGCCCATGCCCTTTTTATAGCTTTGGGGACCAGGAATAGTCCGAATTGTCACACTTGCAGAAGTGTGATGGTTAGTAGTTGTATTTTTACTATCATTGATAGCATGGCAGTGGTAATGTATGGAGCAAACTGCAGTGGGCTCCTGATGAGAGCCCAGACACTTTTTTTTTTTTTTTTACAAATTAAGCACTGCAAAGTGGTCAGTCCAGACCAAATGAATGAACGCACTTTGATGGATTTGTTCTAAAGAGGTCCAGATTGGGTTTGTATCCATGTGTCCCTGCCTTAAATCCACAAAGCAAATTTCTCAAACCTTTATATGATTTTTGCCTCAACAAGCCAGAGAATCAAGCATGTATACTCACAGCCTATAACAATCGTTTTGAGACCCAAAGCTGGACTGTAAGTCTGGATTGGTACACCAAGTACATCCCTCCTTTACTTGGGAGCGACTACTGTCTTTTAATATGGCTGAAAAATACTGGCAATGACGGCAGTAGATAATCATAGTTGTGGGGGCATGCCTTCTTCCTGGTACCTACATAGGGAGTTTGGCCTACTGGCCTCTCCTGCTAAAAAAAGGTTTCAGCCAGTCCCTTTTACTATGTGGGGAATAAATGCTTGGTCTGAGGATGTGTGGCACAGTGAACATGGAGCCGATGTCTATGACTGCAGGGACATGGGATCTCCTATATAATAGTGGTTCACAAAACAGTGGCTAGTGAGACTCAGGCAAATGGGATGTAAACTGGAGGATGTACCTAGAACATTCTTGAAGTGCATCAGATTCCAGTGAAAGGAAAGCCTATTTTTAGAAGATGTTAGCTAGATGAGAGACCCCTCTAACTTAAGGTAAAGGAGTAGTGTTTCCATTGATCTGTGACCTGTGGCTGCGGAGCCATAAGATTGAAGCACAATGTCTACACTCAAACTCACAGAGACTGAGAATTTGCTTTGATAGTGCCCACTGAGTTTGGTTGTGACTTAGGAATCTGGTGGTGTCTCGCGTCCCTCAACAGACTCCTGAAATAATCCAATCATTCCAACTGACACCAAGGTTCCTTTTGGATATATATTCTCCAGTCGTTTGGGCATGGCAGGGTGTGTGTTGGGCCAGCGAGACCACCAGAAGGGGCTACCAATGACGCCTGTCTCACCCATGCAGCCAAAAGACAGCAACATGCATTCCCGAAGTCACCAAAGCTGCTTTGTCCTCAGTTCCCAGCATGGGTCACTTCCAAAAGAAGATCACAAACTGTGCGCTTGTTGCTGGATCAGTTGAGTATGTGGTTGCTGTCAGCACACATGGACAGCTATGAAGGGTGAGAACACACTAAGACATAAAAAGTAACTCTGACTAAAAAGTTAGAGTGGGCACTTGGGTGACATTGCCTCAAGGGGTAGGATGACCCAGGGATGGTCCTACGCGTCAGCAGCGGTATTGCCCAGACTACGAGTCCCAGAATGCACTGAGGCTACCATCAGATTGTGGAACTGACTGTAGGAGTGGGGGTTGCACCATTACAGTAAGGAATGCTCAGAGTTGTAGAACGTCGCTACTGTTAACCATAGACTTCTGCTACCCCCACAGTTAAACTTTAGACAACCTGTTCTGTGTCTTTGTATGTATAATACAGCACTAAAGATAGAATAAATTACTTTTCTTTGGATAAAGATAAAGCCCTCGATGGGCAGTTGTCAGAAGGGGGAGTATTATGTAGTGATGCTGGTTAGGCTTCACTATGCAGTACTCTCACAATACCTCAAAGATGGTCCTTGGATTCACAATAATAAATCCTTACCTCAGTCCTGGTAGAGTGGCTAAAAGCAGTCAGGCTTTACTAGAGGAACATGTTTTAAGCATTTCAGAGAGCCAACAAGGAAGATAAGTAATTGACACGACTCAAAAGAAATCTGACACCAATTAATAAAAATAAAGCTGATTTTTATATAAATTTATTTTAAAAAAAGTTTTGTATAGCACGAACAAGACCCAATCGGGTATCAGAGCACTTTACATAGGCAGGTTGACAGACAAAATGGGGCGACAATAGGGGCAAAGCAAGAATAAAATACAATAACACTAATGTACAACAGTAATAAGAGGAACGAAGAGAAGGAAGTCGGAGCCATGCCATTCCAGAATATCATGTTGGCCGGGTCAGCACTTTAGCCCAGAGAGGAAGTCATAAGTAGAGTTTTCACTTCCCTTTTGAAGGACTCTGTTGATGGAATCAGTCTAATTTCCGTAGGTAGGGAGTTCCAGATTCTCGGGGCGACACCTGAGAAGGCACGATTGTAGGTTTTTTTTTTTTTTAATTTGTTAGGTTTCAACAGCAACGTGCTGGAGCTCCTAGAGGACCGGGTACCTCCCGAAAGGACTAGCTTATTTGCAAGGTATAGAGGAGTGTTGAAATGAAGTGCTTTGTGGGTCATGCATGCCAGTTTTAGTTGTATCCTTGCCTCGAATGGTAGCCGATTTAAAGCTTTCAAAATAAGGGAAATGTGGTTGGATTTCTTGGATTTAGACACCAAAACGAAGTCAATTGGATACGTATAATCGGAGTTACAGATTTTAGAAGCAAAATTAATTCAGTGCATATCAATATGCAAAACTTTAGCATTGCAGTCAATGGAAAAAAGCATTAGTGACAATCGGTCACTTGAATGTCGAGTTGCTTGGAATCCAATGAAGGTTAATGTGATGTAGGTCCCAAAACCATGCCACGACAATCAGTTCGATTTTACCTGGCTCGAGAAGCCTGGGTGCAAAGTTGTCCTGTCTGTCCTTGGTGCTGAAGCAGGAGTCGCAGGGGAGCTGGTTTTACCGCTTACACTGTAATGGTGAGGAACCAGGTGCAAAAGTCGACAACGGAGCAAATGCTGGCATTGGATGAAGGTCTTGCTGTGTTCTCTCTAGATGCATTGTTGAGTAAAGGTGGTGGTTAATGGACTAGCCACCAACAAGCCTTAGCAGCGATAAAGTTATTTAGACGTCTAGCGGTCCGGGGAAAATGGTAGCCGCCTAAAACTTGGTGGAGGTCAGGACTACATTTCCCATAATGCATTGGAACATCTACTTTGGGCAATCCTTCAGAGGGCCCAATGGCCAGCAAGTTTTTGGTTCCGTTACATTGTTTTTAGCTGCGGTGTGCAGGGGTCTAGTGCTGGAGTTGCCTTTGGCTCTCTCATTGGTCCCTCTGTCTGGGGGAACCAGTCTTTGGTCTAGGATGAGTCGCAGTCATGCAGTTCCAGGAAGGTTGCCACAGGTGCAGAGTATCACGCCTTTGGTGTGTGCAGCTCCTGTTGCCGCAGACTCGGTCTCTTCGGAGTCCTTTGTTGCAAGTCAGATCAAAACTGAGGTTCTGGTGCAAGAGGTGTCCCTTAAATCCCAGATTTAGGGATGTTAGGGGTGTGGGTACAAGTGACCAATGGGCTACTAGCCCCAGCGGCTAATCTGCCCCTGAGGTGACCACATCCTGGGGTGTGTGTCACATTTTCTACCCAGAACCCCCTATTCTGCCACTTTTAAATATGGCAGAAACCTTCCTTATCTTTACAGACCAGGCAGCCCACCCTAGAGGTGTGACTAGCCTTCTGGGGATGTACACCTCTTGACTACATAAATGTCCCACCTGCCCGGGTGCAAATGTCCCTGGGGGTAGGGGGACAGCAGTATCCTCCTTTGGGAGGCAGCCTGGTTGCATATCACAGGCAGTGTAAGATTTGAAAACCATCCTGTCAGTTCCTTCAATATGCTGGGCTCTTAGATCTGGCTAGGGTGACATGGCTCACATACCCAAATATCCCGCCTAGAACACAAACAATGGACATAATGCTTACCTGCGGCTCTGGTCGTAGGCTCATCTCCCTTCTTTATAGTGTCATGAGATCAGACCCGATGGCCCCCCCCCCCAGGTCCCGCTCAGCGTACCTGACAGACCCCTTGACCGACTCACAGTGGAAGGCGATAAGCACACTCACACGCACAGTGTCCTGCAATGCACACTTCAAGTTGATACATTTCAACTACTTACATCGCACATATATGACCCCGATAGGTCTGAGCCGCATGGACCCCGTGCGCTTGGATGCGTGCCCACAGTGTGGCGCTACGGGCAGACTTCCTGAACTTGGCCTGGGGCTGCCCTGAGATACATTGCTTCTGGACTCGGGTAGTGGAGTCGGTGAAAAGGGGTACGGGACTTAGGATACAGCCATCCCCGCTACATTGTCTACTCAGACACATTACAAAGCCCAAGAAATACAAATTGGAGTATAAATTGCTACTGCTCCTCCTGGTCCTGGCCAAGCATAGGGTGGCGATAACCTGGATGGGGAAGCGCTCCCCCTCCCTGGATGACTGGATAAGGGATGTCCTTGAGTGGTCACTGGCGGAGGAGTCCATATGAAAGCTAGCAGGAGGGATGCGAAGCTGGAAGAGGACCTCAGGTCTTGGAGGGAGTTATGCCACTCTTTTTTAAACCCTGAGGTGCACTTGAGTGATCAGCGTGCATCGGACACAAGTGGATGTTCGGTTGAGAAGTATGCTTGTTGATGAGCTGATGTCCTTATTTGTACCATATTGTGATCTTGCACCCTGACGTAGACCTCACCAAGCTGTAAACATCACACTGATAATCTCCGGCTCTGTTGGTTTCATTGACTATGTTAAACTATAAATAAAGGTTATAAATAAGTAAAAAAATCAGACAGTCTATAAATTTTAGTTTTGACAGGGAGGCTGTCACCAGTGTCCACAACATGGACACACCATGTTGTCTGACCAGGGGTCAAAGAAAAGAACTCGGCAAACTGGCCTAGGACTTGCCTGCAGTCAAGTTGCTGTTGCACAGTAAGAGAGTCTGATAAAACAACACCCTCTACTGAACCATCTTGTGGGTTATTTGACAGTAGGTCAGGGAGGGGTTCACTTTCCTCCTCCTAGCCTCCACCAGAGACCGTGAGAATGGTCATGTCAACTCTGTCCTGGTGTGGCCTTAGGCAATTTACATGGAGAACTCTGTGAGGACTTCCAGGGGTGCCTAAGTCTACCAAGAAGATGACTTCCCCTTTCTTTTCCAAAATGGGATAGGACCCAGTCCACTAGTCCTGGAGGGCCCTGGGAGCCACAGTACTCAACCAGTGCTGATGTTTAGTCATATCAGTGCTTGATAATCTCCTGGCTGGCCTCCACATGTTTGTTTGCTCTCTTCGTGTATTCAGCCATGCGTGAACTCAGGCCTAGTACATAGTCCACTATGTCTTGTTTGGGCTCTTTGAGAGGTTTCTCCCAGCATTTCCTCATCAAACGTAGGGGAACCCCTTACAAGATGGCCAAACAGAAGATCGAAAGGGCTGAAGCAAACCCTCTTCTGTGGTACCACTTTTTAGGCAAATTTCGGCAAGGTAAGTGGACATCCCATCTCCTTCTGAGTTTTTCAGGGAGGCCCATTATCATACCCTTCATGGTTTTGTTTAATCTCTCAACTAAACCATTTGTCTGGGGATGATAGGGGGTGGTGAAGTTGTAGCTCACATCACATTCATCCCACATAGCTTTTAGATATTCAGACATGAAATTTGTCCCTCTATCAGATACCACCACTTTAGGAAACTCCACTCTGGTGAAGATACCAAGAAGGGCCTTTGCCACTGCAGTGGCAGTGACTATCCTGAGGGGAATTGCCTCTGGGTTCCTAGCGGCATGGTCCACTACCACTAGACTGAATCTGTTCCCAGATGCAGTTTGAGGGCCAATGGGACCAACAATGTTAATCCCTACCCTTTCAAAGGGAGTTCCAACCACTGGAAGAGTGGAATTAAGGGAGCCTCTGGTTGTCCCCTGTCTTTCCATTGGCCTGATCGGTGACACAGGAACAACAAAACTCTTTCACTTTTTCAAACATCTGGGGCCAATAAAAATTGGTTCTGGCTTGTCCCAGATGTCCAGCTAGGGGGATATCATGTGCCACGGTCAGAATGAATTCTCTGTACACTTGGGGGACCACCACTCTCCTGGATGCCCCTGGTTTGGGGTCCCTGGCCTCAGTGTACAGAAGCCCATCTTTCCAGTATACCCTATGGGCCCACTGACATCTCCTTTTTCTTGCCTTGCAGCTTGCTGCCTAAGGCCTTTAAGAATTGGGCATGACTTTTGCACTTGGCATAGGACCTCTCTGGAGGGTTCCCCTGCACTTAGGAGCCCTGCCGGACCAGGCCAGACTGCTTCAGCTGCAGGTTGCTTCTCAGGCATCATGACTATTTCCATACTAGATGGATGGAGAATCAGTGCACCCTCTTGCTTGTTGAAGATGTCACTGACGCCCAAGGGACACATGAAAACATTAGCCACTTTCAGGAAATTTCTCTAGCTCACATCCCTCTACCAGTTTGATAAACCTATCAGTGCCTACCTCTGCTGCAGAAATCATGGATTACTTACAGCTGTGGTAATTTAAGTGAAGGGTTTTGTCACAAATTCCAATGTGTGTCCTCTGCAGTATGCCAATCGGCAGTAAGGAGATGAGCTGAGACACACTGAGTCTCACTGCAGAGGAACGAAAATGCGCTGTAAAGGCCCTTTGTAATTCTGCCTGGCAAAGTTTTCTAACTCCAGCTGGATGCTGGGAATAGTAAATAAGGGAGATTATACTGCATTTGGATTGTGCCGAAGTGTAAATGGCAGTGGTACAAATACAAGAAATGTATTAATACCATAAGTATTTTATGAGGATTAAAAACCTGTGACATGATGATAACACAAAAATCTCTGTGCTGTTGCTGGTTCCATCAATTGATTGTTTTCATGAATGTGATGGCTTATTTGAGTTACTGTCACACATAGCACCTCTTGAATCTTTCCTACTATATCTCTGCACCATGAGTTGGTTTCAGATATTCTCATCTAAATTGTTCCTAAAATTACTCATGAAGGTTTATATTCCTTAAACAACACAAATTATTAATTATCTGCTATAAAATACATTTTTAACACTAGCCTCAGCTCTTGAGATAGAGTGACTGAAATTCTGCATGCTAGCTGGTAGCTGAATTTCTTTATGGGTTTAAGGAGTGTTAGGAAAAGTGAGTGTTTGGAAAGTAATTTCTTCTGCTGATGTAGGATATTTTGGTGTAGGAAAGTGCCCCATTTTGACATGGTCACCCCCATTTTTGCCTGGTATTTGATGCAACCTTGACTGAAGCGCACTAGGTTCCTGCTAACCAGTTCCCCATTGCCAGTATTCTTTCCCAAAAACATGATATCTGTGCAATTGTTCCACAATTGGCAAGCCCTTTCGCACCCCTGTAAGTCCCTAGTAAATGGTACCCTCGGTACCTAGGGCATGGGTATTAAAGAGGGTCCCTAAGGGCTGCAGCATGTTTTGTGCCCGTATTTGTGTCTGCTTTTCTCTCCCCATTTTTCCTTCTGTACCCCTCGCTGCCCCATTTGCATTGTGCCCGTATTTGTGTCTGCTTTTCTCTCCCCATTTTCCCTTCTGTACCCCTCGCTGCCCCATTTGCATTGTGCCCGTATTTGTGTCTGCTTTTCTCTCCCCATTTTCCCTTCTGTGCCCCTCGCTGCCCCATTTGCATTGTGCCCGTATTTGTGTCTGCTTTTCTCTCCCCATCTTCCCTTCTGTGCCCCTCGCTGCCCCATTTGCATTGTGCCCGTATTTGTGTCTGCTTTTCTCGCCCCATTTTCCCTTCTGTACCCCTCGCTGCCCCATTTGCATTGTGCCCGTATTTGTGTCCGTTTTCTCTCCCTTTTTTCCTTTTGTGCCCCCGCTGCCTCTCGCCATTCCCGCCGCTGCGTCCCTGCGGCCCCGCCCCCTGTCTGCCCATTCGCTGACCCTGCCTCCCGCCTCCCAGCTGCTCCTCCCTCCCACCTCCCCATAAATGGCGGCCGCTGCGCGTGAGGAGAGCGACCCTTGACCTTGCCAGGTAGGTCGCTCCCCCACCACACAGCTCCGCCTGTGTTGGCCGCCCGCTGCTGCTGCTGGTAAGATCGCCGTTCCGCTTGTGGCCTCGGTGCCCGCATTTCTTGCTTGTCTCCCCTTTTCCTTCTGTACCCCTCGCTGCCCCATTTGCATTGTGCCCGTATTTGTGTCTGCTTTTCTCTCCCCATTTTTCCTTCTGTACCCCTCGCTGCCCCATTTGCATTGTGCCCGTATTTGTGTCTGCTTTTCTCTCTCCATTTTCCCTTCTGTACCCCTCGCTGCCCCATTTGCATTGTGCCCGTATTTGTGTCTGCTTTTCTCTCCCCATTTTCCCTTCTGTGCCCCTCGCTGCCCCATTTGCATTGTGCCCGTATTTGTGTCTGCTTTTCTCTCCCCATCTTCCCTTCTGTGCCCCTCGCTGCCCCATTTGCATTGTGCCCGTATTTGTGTCTGCTTTTCTCTCCCCATTTTCCCTTCTGTACCCCTCGCTGCCCCATTTGCATTGTGCCCGTATTTGTGTCTGCTTTTCTCTCCCCATTTTCCCTTCTGTACCCCTCGCTGCCCCATTTGCATTGTGCCCGTATTTGTGTCTGCTTTTCTCTCCCCATTTTCCCTTCTGTACCCCTCGCTGCCCCATTTGCATTTTGCCCGTATTTGTGTCTGCTTTTCTTTCCCCATTTTTCCTTCTGTACCCCTCGCTGCCCCATTTGCATTGTGCCCGTATTTGTGTCTGCTTTTCTCTCCCCATTTTCCCTTCTGTACCCCTCGCTGCCCCATTTGCATTGTGCCCGTATTTGTGTCTGCTTTTCTCTCCCCATTTTCCCTTCTGTGCCCCTCGCTGCCCCATTTGCATTGTGCCCGTATTTGTGTCTGCTTTTCTCTCCCCATCTTCCCTTCTGTGCCCCTCGCTGCCCCATTTGCATTGTGCCCGTATTTGTGTCTGCTTTTCTCTCCCCATTTTCCCTTCTGTACCCCTCGCTGCCCCATTTGCATTGTGCCCGTATTTGTGTCCGTTTTCTCTCCCTTTTTTCCTTTTGTGCCCCCGCTGCCTCTCGCCATTCCCGCCGCTGCGTCCCTGCGGCCCCGCCCCCTGTCTGCCCATTCGCTGACCCTGCCTCCCGCCTCCCAGCTGCTCCTCCCTCCCACCTCCCCATAAATGGCGGCCGCTGCGCGGTGAGGAGAGCGACCCTTGACCTTGCCAGGTAGGTCGTTCCCCCACCACACAGCTCCGCCTGTGTTGGCCGCCCGCTGCTGCTGCTGGTAAGTTCGCCGTTCCGCTTGTGGCCTCGGTGCCCGCATTTCTTGCTTGTCTCCCCTTTTCCTTCTGTACCCCTCGCTGCCCCATTTGCATTGTGCCCGTATTTGTGTCTGCTTTTCTCTCCCCATTTTTCCTTCTGTACCCCTCGCTGCCCCATTTGCATTGTGCCCGTATTTGTGTCTGCTTTTCACTCCCCATTTTCCCTTCTGTACCCCTCGCTGCCCCATTTGCATTGTGCCCGTATTTGTGTCTGCTTTTCTCTCCCCATTTTCCCTTCTGTGCCCCTCGCTGCCCCATTTGCATTGTGCCCGTATTTGTGTCTGCTTTTCTCTCCCCATCTTCCCTTCTGTGCCCCTCGCTGCCCCATTTGCATTGTGCCCGTATTTGTGTCTGCTTTTCTCTCCCCATTTTCCCTTCTGTACCCCTCGCTGCCCCATTTGCATTGTGCCCGTATTTGTGTCTGCTTTTCTCTCCCCATTTTCCCTTCTGTACCCCTCGCTGCCCCATTTGCATTGTGCCCGTATTTGTGTCTGCTTTTCTCTCCCCATTTTCCCTTCTGTACCCCTCGCTGCCCCATTTGCATTGTGCCCGTATTTGTGTCTGCTTTTCTTTCCCCATTTTTCCTTCTGTACCCCTCGCTGCCCCATTTGCATTGTGCCCGTATTTGTGTCTGCTTTTCTCTCCCCATTTTCCCTTCTGTACCCCTCGCTGCCCCATTTGCATTGTGCCCGTATTTGTGTCTGCTTTTCTCTCCCCATTTTCCCTTCTGTGCCCCTCGCTGCCCCATTTGCATTGTGCCCGTATTTGTGTCTGCTTTTCTCTCCCCATCTTCCCTTCTGTGCCCTCGCTGCCCCATTTGCATTGTGCCCGTATTTGTGTCTGCTTTTCTCTCCCCATTTTCCCTTCTGTACCCCTCGCTGCCCCATTTGCATTGTGCCCGTATTTGTGTCCGTTTTCTCTCCCCTTTTTCCTTTTGTGCCCCCGCTGCCTCTCGCCATTCCCGCCGCTGCGTCCCCTGCGGCCCCGCCCCCTGTCTGCCCATTCGCTGACCCTGCCTCCCGCCTCCCAGCTGCTCCTCCCTCCCACCTCCCCATAAATGGCGGCCGCTGCGCGGTGAGGAGAGCGACCCTTGACCTTGCCAGGTAGGTCGCTCCCCACCACACAGCTCCGCCTGTGTTGGCCGCCCGCTGCTGCTGCTGGTAAGTTCGCCGTTCCGCTTGTGGCCTCGGTGCCCGCATTTCTTGCTTGTCTCCCCTTTTCCTTCTGTACCCCTCGCTGCCCCATTTGCATTGTGCCCGTATTTGTGTCTGCTTTTCTCTCCCCATTTTTCCTTCTGTACCCCTCGCTGCCCCATTTGCATTGTGCCCGTATTTGTGTCTGCTTTTCACTCCCCATTTTCCCTTCTGTACCCCTCGCTGCCCCATTTGCATTGTGCCCGTATTTGTGTCTGCTTTTCTCTCCCCATTTTCCCTTCTGTGCCCCTCGCTGCCCCATTTGCATTGTGCCCGTATTTGTGTCTGCTTTTCTCTCCCCATCTTCCCTTCTGTGCCCCTCGCTGCCCCATTTGCATTGTGCCCGTATTTGTGTCTGCTTTTCTCTCCCCATTTTCCCTTCTGTACCCCTCGCTGCCCCATTTGCATTGTGCCCGTATTTGTGTCTGCTTTTCTCTCCCCATTTTCCCTTCTGTACCCCTCGCTGCCCCATTTGCATTGTGCCCGTATTTGTGTCTGCTTTTCTCTCCCCATTTTCCCTTCTGTACCCCTCGCTGCCCCATTTGCATTGTGCCCGTATTTGTGTCTGCTTTTCTCTCCCCATTTTTCCTTCTGTACCCCTCGCTGCCCCATTTGCATTGTGCCCGTATTTGTGTCTGCTTTTCTCTCCCCATTTTCCCTTCTGTACCCCTCGCTGCCCCATTTGCATTGTGCCCGTATTTGTGTCTGCTTTTCTCTCCCCATTTTCCCTTCTGTGCCCCTCGCTGCCCCATTTGCATTGTGCCCGTATTTGTGTCTGCTTTTCTCTCCCCATCTTCCCTTCTGTGCCCCTCGCTGCCCCATTTGCATTGTGCCCGTATTTGTGTCTGCTTTTCTCTCCCCATTTTCCCTTCTGTACCCCTCGCTGCCCCATTTGCATTGTGCCCGTATTTGTGTCCGTTTTCTCTCCCTTTTTTCCTTTTGTGCCCCCGCTGCCTCTCGCCATTCCCGCCGCTGCGTCCCCTGCGGCCCCGCCCCCTGTCTGCCCATTCGCTGACCCTGCCTCCCGCCTCCCAGCTGCTCCTCCCTCCCACCTCCCCATAAATGGCGGGCGCTGCGCGGCCGCGCCGCTGGCGCGCCGAAGGCGCGCCTAAGGCAAGCCCGTCTGCGCCCGTCCGTGCCTGGACCGCGCCCAGCGCCAAACCCCTGGCCCCCGCAGCAGCCAACCCACCCACCGGACTTACGACACCGCCACCCTCAACGCACTCAACACCGGCCGTATCCCCGGCTGCCACCGTGCCACCCCAGGTCGCACCCACGGACCCTTCGGCTGCCAATCCTGCAAGTTCTCCTGCCTCCGGACCTGCACCGCACCCGCCAAGCCGAGCACCAGCAGCAACCACCTGAAGTGCATCCTGCTCAACACCCGCTCCGTCCACAGACACGCCGTGGAACTTTGGAACCTGCTCGACTCCACATCACCAGACGTCGCTTTCCTCACGGAAACATGGATGAACGCCTCCTCAGCGCCCGACATCGCCATCGCCATCCCGGACGGATACAAGATTACCCGAAGGGACCGCGCCAACCAGACCGGAGGAGGCATCGCCATCGTCCACAAGAACACCATCCGCATCACGACCAACTCCGACGACACCTTCACAGCCGGCGAACACCTGCACTTCCAGATACACACCGACCCCAAGACCACCCTCAGAGGCACCCTCATCTACAGACCCCCAGGACCACGCACACAATTCAGCGAAGACATCGCCGACCTCATCAGCCCGCACGCCCTCCCTCGGCTGACTACATCCTCCTTGGGGACCTCAACTTCCACCTAGAGAACAACAACGATCGCAACACCACCACCCTGCTGGACAACCTCGCCAACCTCGGACTCAAGCAACTGGTGACCACCCCCACACACCACGCCGGCCACACGCTTGACCCCGTCTTCTCCTCCAGCAAGGACATCTCCTTCAGCCACACCACCGGACTCCACTGGACAGACCACAGCTGCGTCCACTTCAGCTTCAGCAGGATCACCACGCACCACCACCCGCAATAGTTTCCGCGCAGAAGCTGGAACAAGATCACCACCGACCAACTCACCACATCCCTGAGCCAGAACCCTCCCGCCAGCTCAACGAACCCCAACCAAGCCGCCAGCAACCTCACAAGATGGATCACCAACTGCGCAGACGACCTCGCCCCATTGAAGACCCCCCAGTCAGACCCGGCAACAAGAAAGCATCCTGGTTCACCGACGAACTCAAGAAATCCAAGAAGAACTGCCGGGCCCTCGAGAAAGCATGGCGCAGAGACCCGACTGCAGACAACATGACCACCCTCAAGCACGCCACCCGAAAACACCACCAGCTGATCCACACCACCAAGAAAACCGCATTCAAGGAACGACTGGACAACAACGCCCACAACAGCAAGGAACTCTTCATCATCGTCAAAGAACTCTCGAACCCCAGCGCCGGAAACAACGACATCACTCCCTCGCAAGACCTCTGCAACTCGCTCGCCTCGTTCTTCCACAGCAAGATCGCAGACATACACAACAGTTTCAGCACACAGCCGACGTACCCTACGACCGTTCCAACGTCCCCCACCTCCACCCTCCGAGCCTGGACCCCGATCAACACCGAAGACACTATCCGCACGATGAACTCCATCCACTCCGGGTCACCAACCGACCCCTGCCCTCACCACGTCTTCAACAAGGCCGACGCCGTCATCGCACCCCACCTCCGGGACATCATCAACACCTCCTCGACACCGCCACCTTCCCAGAGAGCTGGAAGCACGCCGAACTCAGCGCCCTACTGAAGAAACCGTCAGCGGATCCCACCGACCTCAAAACTACCGCCCCATCTCGCTCCTTCCGTTTCCTGCCAAAGTCATCGAGAAGACCGTCAACAGACAACTGGCCGCCTTCCTCGAGACGAATGGATCCTCGACCACTCGCAGTCCGGCTTCCGGGCCAACCACAGCACCGAGACCGCCCTCATCGCAGCCACCGACGACATCCGAGCCCTGCTCGACAACGGGGAAACAGCGGCCCTCATCCTCCTGGACCTCTCCGCAGCGTTCGTCACAGTCTGCCACCGCACCCTAGTGCAACGCCTGAACAACGTCGGAATCCAAGAGAAGGCACTGGAGTGGATCATCTCCTTCCTCGCCGGAAGAACCCAGAGAGTCCGCCTCCCCCGTTCAGTTCCGAGGCCACCGAAGTCATCTGCGGCGTACCACAAGGATCATCGCTCAGCCCCACCCTCTTCAACGTCTACATGAGCCCCCTCGCAGCCATCGCACGCCAACACAACCTCAACATCATCTCCTACGCCGACGACACCCAGCTGATCCTCTCCCTCACCAACGACCCCACAACCGCCAGAACCAACCTACATGAAGGGATGAAGGACGTAGCCGAGTAGATGAGGAACAGCCGCCTGAAACTGAACTCAGATAAGACGGAAGTCCTCATCCTAGGATCATCACCCTCCGCCTGGGACGACTCCTGGTGGCCCCATGCCCTGGGCAACGCACCCAAACCAACGGACCACGCACGCAACCTGGGCTTCATCCTGGACTCCTCCCTCTCAATGACCCGACAAGTCAACGCCGTCTCCTCGTCTTGCTTCAACATCCTACGCATGCTGCGCAAGATCTTCCGGTGGATCCCCACCGAAACCAGGAAGACGGTCACCCAGGCCCTCGTCACCAGCCGACTGGACTACGGCAACTCCCTCTACGCCGGAACCACAGCCAAACTTCAAAAAGACTCCAACGCATCCAGAACGCCTCAGCTCGACTCATCCTGGACATCCCCCGACACAGCCACATCGCCGGACACCTGAGAGACCTGCACTGGCTCCCCGTCAGCAAGAGAATCACGTTCCGACTCCTCACCCACGCACACAAAGCTCTCCACAACCAAGGCCCCAGATACCTCAACGACCGTCTGACCTTCTACACTCCCACCCGCCAGCTACGATCGACCAACCACGCCCTCGCCGCCGTCCCCCGCATCCGAAGAGCCACAACGGGAGGAAGATCCTTCTCCTACCTGGCTGCCAAGACGTGGAACTCCCTACCCATCCACCTCCGCCTTACCCAAGACCACCTCTCCTTCAGGAAGCAACTCAAGACCTGGCTGTTCGAACAGTAGCGGACCCCCCCCTAGCGCCTTGAGACCCTCCGGCTGAGTAGCGCGCTATACAAATGCTTGATTGATTGATTGATTGATTGATTGACAGGACACTCGTGGAGTGGAGGCCAGTGATCTTTGGTGCAGTCGGGTGCTGAGGCTGAGCTACTCGAGCCCAAAGCACAACTCGTGGAGACCCAAAAGAGGATGTACTTGGAAATGTGATCGTGTCCAGGGTCATGGTTCCATCGTTACCCACGAAAGCTACGGCCCTCAGCTTTGCTGGGACTCAGGGCAGCCTGCGGAGAAGTCTGGAACTCCACCTCTGATGATGCAAAGACTTCGGCGTCTCGGGCGGGAGCTCAGCGATGCAGACCGGACAATTGCTTTTTGGTGCTCACAAGCAGGGGAGTCACCTTGACCCCAAGGGAGATTCTCCTTCAGTCCTCTAATCTTGAAGTAGAGCGTCGAAGGTCCAGGATTCTGTGTCAGAGTTTCGGTCCAGGTAAAATCTAAAGTCCTAAGGACTGGGGTCCCATACTTATACTAAGATAGGGGGTTGGACATACTCTGGGGACCCACCTATGGGAGGGTCAGGCAGAGGGGTGGGTTACACCCCTTTCCCTTTGTCCAGTTTCCTGCCAGAGCAGGGGCTGGAAGCCCCTGAGCCGGTTTGAACGGGGTATGCACAGGACACCAAATGTGCCCCCAGTGCAGGACTTCAGCACCAGAGAGTGCTCCCGCCCAGCCCCAATACACACTATCCTGTCTGGGGAGGTGGTTAGCACCCTCCTGGGACAGGAAACCTATTGTCCAGGCCTTCCTGCCGGAGTTTCGGTCAGCAGCAGGAGGCCAGACTCGTGTCTGTGGCAGCGGCATCCATTTTGTGATGCCAGGGCTCTGGAAAGTCAGTAACCGGGTACACCGGTGTGTACATGTCTCTCCTCTAGAAGGGTGGAATGCTACCCCGCTGCCAGAACTGGCGGGGGGTAGTATTCCAAGATGTTTGACACCAAACACGACATGTCTCCGTGCAGCCATCCCAAAGTTAGCATTTAACGCAATGTTATAATGCGCTTAAGAGTATATGGTCGGGTTGCAC
This sequence comes from Calotriton arnoldi, assembly GCA_963921515.1. NCBI lineage: Eukaryota > Metazoa > Chordata > Amphibia > Caudata > Salamandridae > Calotriton > Calotriton arnoldi. The sequence continues at coordinate 18,266 of CAWUFW010027731.1, forward strand.
TACAAACAGCATCAGAGAAGGGTCTCCGAATGCTGCAGAGGGGCCCAGCTCATGCAGGGGCACCCTCTCACATAGGAACCACGCACTCTGCCTTCAGGATTGACAAGGCCTGCCATAGGAGTGACTTATAGGTTTATATGTGTGTATGTATGTAGTGATATAGGTAGCCTATATCACAGTAAGGGGTGCATGCACCACCTTACCCAGGCTGCAGTAGCAGACCTGTGGTGTAACTCGCTGGCCTTCCAGGGTGGCACAATACATGCTTCAGCCCCTGGCAGGCCTCTGAGGTACCTATGCCCTGGGTACATAGTATACCATATACTAGGGACTTATAAGGGCACTCCAGATTCCTAATCAGAGATGTGCCTAAGGCACATGGAAACCATTTTAGAGAGGAAGCAGCCAGGCTGGGGTTCTGATTAGCAGGGCCCCAGCCAGACTAAAGTCGAAAAACAGTGAAGCATCAGCAAAAGTGGGGGTACCCATGTGAAGCAGATCCTACTTCTCCTACACCCACAACCACTGACACATACCGGCTAACCCTCCACCCCACGTGTGCACACCCTGCACCTCACCACAGTCTGGGAGACTTACCACGACATTAGGGCCACCATAAAGCCTTGGGTACTGTGCAAGCACCCTGTCTACCAGGACCCCAAGCTCCTCACTGGTGAAGGGACTGGCACGGATCTTCTGAGTCCTCGACATCACAATGGACATGTGGCAGCAGCAGCACGTTGAGGGTGGCAGTCAGCAGACCCTTGAGGCAGGCAGCAGGTGCAGGGTGGCAGCCAGCAGTCCCTTGAGGCAGCAGGTGGAGGGTGGCAGCCAGCAGTCCCTTGAGGCAGCAGCAGGTAGGCAGGGTGGCAGCCAGCAGTCCCTTGAGGCAGCAGGTGGAGGGTGGCAGCCAGCCGTCCCTTGAGGCAGCAGGTGGAGGTGGCAGCCAGCTGTCCCTTGGAGGCAGCAGGTGGAGGGTGGCAGCCAGCAGTCCCTTGAGGCAGCAGCAGCAGGTGCAGGGTGGCAGCCAGCAGTCCCTTGAGGCAGCAGGTGGAGGGTGGCAGCCAGCAGTCCCTTGAGGCAGCAGCAGCAGGTGGAGGGTTGTCAGTCAGCAGTCCCTGGTAGCTGTGGAATGTGGTGCGCTCCCACACATATAGAGGCCCCTGGGGCTGTGTCAGTGGTCCCAGGGTGCTGCAACTGGTGTACCAGGTCTGCCTCATTCAAATACATCCAACGTCCGCCTCGCGGTGGCGGTGCACGCCTACCGCGATTTTCAAACTTGCATCATGCTACCGCGAGGCTGCTTCCCATTGGCTGCAGGGGCATGGTCCATGCCGGTGACACACCGTAGGATGCATGTGCGGCTCACCGCAGTGGTGCATCTTTGAATGCTCTCCAGTGACCGCTCCGCGGGTGTGTGCACGCCTCACCACGATTTTCAAACTCACATCAGGCTACCGCGAGGCTGCTTCCCATTGGCTGCAGGGGCATGGTCCATGCCGGCGACCACACCGTAGGGTGCATGTGCGCGCTACCACGGTGGTGCATCTTTTGAATGCTCTCCAGTGACCGCCTCCCGCGGGTGGTGCACGCCTACCGCAATTTTCAAACTCGCGATCAGGCTACCGCGAGGCTGCTTCCCATTGGCTGCAAGGGCATGGTCCATGCCGGTGCCACACCACAGGGGCCAGGCGGTCGGCACCGCCATATGTCTACCAGACAGTGCCTGGAGGACCGTGATTTGGGTCGCGGTGCATGGTGACCGCCATTGTCACATACAAATCTGGCGGTTTCACCCGCGATTGTGCCTGGGCCATGGGCGGTGCCACACCACAGGGGCCAGGGCGGTAGGCACCGCCATATGTCTGCCAGACAGTGCCTGGAGTGACCGTGATTTGGGTTGCGGTTCATGGTGACCGCCATTGTCACATACAATCTGGCGGTGTCACCGCGATCGTGCGGCTGGCTATGGGCGGTGCCACACCACAGGGGCCAGCTGTAGGCACCGCCATATATCTGCCAGACAGTGCCTGGAGTGACCGTGATTTGGGTTCATGCATGGTGACCGCCATTGTCACATACAAATCTGGCGGTGTCACCCGCGATCGTGCCTGCGTGATGTGCCACACCACAGGGGCTAGCGGTAGGCACTGCCATACATCGCCAGACAGTGCCTGGAGTGAGCGTTAATGGAGTTGTGAGAAGCTGTGCTGCACCTAACGTGTCCTCCAGCTCTCTGCATAGGCCAACATGTACAGTGCCCAGTGTCTCAACAATTGAAGGGTCCGTCATGAGGGCAAATGCACAAAAGGACATGTCACTCCATGTCACCAACACATACCATGTATGGGTCGCCAGTACATTGCATGGTCACATACACTCGCACATGTCACATGCTGTGTAATGAAATGTAGACTGTCCAGTTAATGTGCTGCATAGCATATGTAGATAATGGTCAATGTCTGTGTGTTGCAATGTAATGCACACTGTTGTCTCAGTTTTACTGAATCCAGGGCATCAGCAACTGGCACACTGTCCAATGCACATGCACACACGTGTCCCCACGCTCAGCCGGTGGTCAGTGTAGTTGAAGTGTGCCATGTGCAACCTGTTTTGGTAGGGTGTATCAGTGCCAGCAACATGGTGTGTTCGGGTAGTATTGCACATTAATGACATATGCTGGGGTCATGCTCACAGGTATGCACACATATTCTGTTAGTACATCAGCATGCAAATGAGCCGGAGGGGTGCACAGATGATTGCTGCTGGTAAGGGTCAGTGTGTACGAGCAGTGTGCCTGATGTGTACCTACTTGTGAAGTGCTCTGGTCGAGTTAATGGTGCATGTTGTAAGACTTGGGAATGTGTCTGTGGAAAATTGATGTGATGCACATTTCATTGTCATCTGCATTGACATCTGTGCACTTTGGATCTGTCCTAGGAGGAGGAGGCCCAATATCCATCGTCCGCTCACAGTCCTGGCAGACATGGAGAATGAGGATATAATCCGCAAATTCAGGCTGGACCGACAAACCCTGCAGAACCTATGTGCCATGTTGGAGCCCCACTCTGCAGCCACGCCGGACATATCCAACAGCTTTCACCGCAACATCTAAGGTGATGGCATGCCTGCATTTCTTTGCAACAGGCTCATTCCAGCACATGGTCGCAAGTGCAGGCGGGATGTCACAGCCGATGGTCAGCATGGTGCTGAGGGATGTCGTGCCGGCCATGATGCTGTACAAAGACAGATATATCCATTTTCCCAGGGGCCTGGAGTTGGTGGCTGTGAAGGGCGATTTCTATGCCCTTGGACATATCCCCCATGTCATTGGTGCAATTGATTGCACACATGTTGGGCTTGTGCCACCACAGGCACAGCAGTTTACCGTCAATAGGAAGCATTCACACTCAGTAAATGTTCAAGTGGTGTGCCTGGCGGACATGATCATCTCACACGTGTGTGCCAAGTTTCCCTGTTCAGCCCATGATGCCCACATCTTGCGCAGCAGCATCGTTCCTCAGCTGATGGCCAATCTGCTTCCTGAGCGTGCATGGCTTGTGGGTGAGTATGCATAGTGGATTACAGTAGTGTGTGTGTGTGACATGCTGGCGTGTTGCATTTTGGGACTGCAAGGTTAATCTGTGTCTTCTACACCCAGGTGACTCGGCACATCCAAACCGCCCGTGGTTGCTGAGCCCATTGCGGAACCCCGTCACGCCAGCTGATGTGCGATACAATGATGCCCATGGGAGGACAGGGCGCGTGATAGAACCGACATTTGGTCTCCTAAAATCAAGATTTCGGTGCCTGGACCGTACTGGGGGTGCCCTTATGTACCTCGCCAGGGAAGGTGTGTCAGATAGTGGTGTCATGCTGCATGCTCCACAACTCTGACCATTCGCAGAGGCAATACCCCTGATCCTGGATGACGATGATGAGCAGCCAAGGCCGCCGCCTGCAAATCAAGCCGGATCCAGTGACGAGGGCAGTGGAGAGGAGGAAGGGTCGACATGCGTCGACAGCTCATCACCCGCTACTTCACTTGAAGGTGAGTGACGATGTAGACGGGACAAAAATGGTCTGATGGTGTTGCTGTTGCTGTGTGGGTGTATGTGAGCTTGCTGACTGCAGCTTGGTGTTGACTCATTGCTGCCTGCCAATGTATGTGTGATTGGTTAGTGTGATACAGATTGCTCTCTATGGTGACTGTTGCTCTGTGTAAAGTTTGTAGATCTGAGTACCTTTGTTGACAAGTGTTGTGTGATGTGTGCAATGCCACACCCATACAAGTGACTCTTGTTCTGCGGTTTTCCCCTAGGTCCCTTCAGCATCTCACTTGTTACCTACATTCCATTCCCTGGACCATGTCCTACACGGTGAAGGTTGCACATCCTGTATTAAAGACGGAGCAGACACAACAACATGTGTGTAAGGTGTATTTATTTACAACTGTGACATGCGAGGGGTGAGAAAATGTGAAGGGGGAAATTGAAGAAGTGAGTTGACAGTCATGGTAAATGAGATACTTGAGTAGTCCCCACAATGATGTGGAGACCCAGTCCAACAGATGGATGCCATTCACATGGCAGTGTGGTGAAGGATAGTCCAAAAGGTCAATGCAGTGGTGCAGTGGTCTGCCATCATGGCTGGTCTCGGGACTAGCGCTTGGCAGGTGCTTTAGGCACGTGAGTCCCCTGGCCTTTCCTTGGACGGCCACATGCTTCTTATTGGGGGTGTAGTGTCCCATCCTCCATAGTGGTGGAACAGCACGCATGTTGCATTTTGTGGAACGGATAGCCAAACACACTACACAATCGGTCTCACTGTGAAGATGGCTAACTACCGCTTGAGGTGAAGGTGAGCAATGACACGGCTATGTGATCTTGGTAGAAATCTTGGATGGAATGTGCGTGTGGTGAGCATGATGTGTGTGTGGCTTTTGTACCCATTGATTTCAGATTACATTTGGTCATGGGGTATAGCCCCCATCACTGTTGTCCCAGCTATCTGGCTGTGGGGTTCACTCCCCGACATTTGAAGGCACAATAGGGCAAGGGGTATAGTCTCGTAGCACAGTGGTGACATACAGCAGGCAGATCTCACCCAGCATACATTTCCATCACTGTCATGGTTTCATGGCATTCTGTGACCTGAGAACATGAGCCCAGTACTGGTGAAGCAGTTAGTTCCAGGGCTATCCATACACTCGACATGTTGTGGTCAACAGTGGTGTGTGTGTGAGATGCACTCAGCCCTGTGCAGGACAATGTGTGGTTTTGGGGCCAGACTATACCAGCACTGTTCAGACAGACAGTGTGAGATGTGAACATTGTCAACGCATACACACATTGGTGGTCCAAACAAGACACCTTTGACAATTTACATTCAGAATAAGGTGCTGTTCTGCAATTCAGCTGCAGCACTGTGGTAGCTGGGTGGTTGCAGGACATTTGGGATGTGCTTAGTTTAGCATTGTGAGTCCCAGCTGCAGTGTAGTTTTTGGGTGCACTGCACTTCCACTGTTTACATTGCAATACTGTGGTATGACATGGGTGATTTGCACTTTGCCATACAAACGGCTGAGACACTGCTGCAGGGCAGCATGATCGTTGTTAGTGTTGCAGTGTGATGCCTGGCACAGTGTACAGAATGTGGTCAATTTTGAACAGAGACTTGTGCATGTGGTGACTACAACACAACTGTTTTGCATTATCTGTGTTGGTGACCGTGACTGTGGCATGGTGACTCATGTGCGGCCGCACATACGCTCACATGCCTATGAGTGGGACTAGTGCTCCATCCTGCTCAGCTGGGGCCAAGGGGGCCTGGTAGGAGTTGTAGTGCAGGCCTCCCTATTCCACAGACACCTCCCTGCAAAGATGGCTACCTACCTGTTAGGTGAGGGTGTAGCACACAATGGCTGAGGCATGCTTCTGGGTGGGGCAGTGCCCCATCCTGCTCAGCTGTGGGCCAAGGGGGCCTGGTGGGATTTGTAGTGCAGGCCTCCCAAACACCCACCCACCTCCCTGTAAAGATGGCTACCTACCTGTTAGGTGAGGGTGTAGCACACAATGGCTGAGGGTATGCTTCTGGGTGGGGGCAGTGCTCCATCCTGCTCAGCTGTGGGCCAAGGGGGCCTGGTGGGAGTTGTATTGCAGGCCTCCCAAACACCCACCCACCTCCCTGTAAAGATGGCTACCCTACCTGTTAGGTGATGGTGGTACACGATGGCTGAGGTATGCTTCTGGGTGGGGGCAGTGCTCCATCCTGCTCAGCTGTGGGCCAAGGGGCCTGGTGGGAGTTGTATGCAGGCCTCCCAAACACCCACCCACCTCCCGGTAAAGATGGCTACCTACCTGTTAGGTGAGGTGTAGCACACAATGGCTGAGGCATGCTTCTGGTTGGGGCAGTGCTCCATCCTGCTCAGCTGTGGGCACAAGGGGGCCTGGTGGGAGTTGTAGTGCAGGCCTCCCTATTTCCCACAGACCACCTCCCTGTAAAGATGGCTACCTACCTGTGCCAGGTGAGGGTGATAGCACACAATGGCTGAGGTATGCTTCTGGGTGGGGGCAGTGCTCCATCCTGCTCAGGCTGTGGGGCCAAGGGGGCCTGGTGGGAGTTGTAGTGCAGGCCTCCCAAACACCCACCCACCTCCCAGTAAAGATGGCTACCTACCTGTTAGGTGAGGGTGTAGCACACAATGGCTGAAGCATGCTTCTGGGTGGGGAGGGCTCCTGATCCTGCTCAGCTGTGAGCCAAGGGGGCCTGGTGGGAGCCGTAGTGCAGGCCTCCCGAAACACCCACCCACCTCCCTGTAAAGATGGCTACCTACCTGTTAGGTGAGGGGGTGTAGCACACAATGGCTGAGGCATGCTTCTGGGTGGGGGCAGTGCTCCATCACCGCTCCAGCTGTGGGACAAGGGGGCCTGGTGGGAGCTGTAGTGCTGGCAGCATGTACACATGCACCCATGGTGATGTTGCTAACTACCTTAG
>CAWUFW010027732.1:0-25255 GCA_963921515.1 Calotriton arnoldi
GAAAGAGGCTAGAGAAGTGCAGAAAGGAGCAACATAATTGCAGAAAGAGGCAAGAGAAGTGCAAAAAGAAGCAACAGAGGTGAAGAAAGAGGCAAGAGAAGCGCAGAAAGAGGCAAGAGATGTACAAAAACAGGCAAGAGAGGTACAGAAAGAGGGAACAGGGGTACAGAAAAATCCAAGAGAGGTACAGAAACAGGCAAGAGAAGTGCAGAAAGAGGCAAGAGAAGTGCTGAAAGAAGCAACAGAGGCGCAGAAGGAGGAAAGAGAACTGCAGAAAGAGGCAGGAGAGGTGCAGAAAGAGGCAAGAGAAGCGCAGAAAGAAGTAAGAGGGGTACAGAAAGAGGAAAGAGGGATGTAGAAAGAGGCAAGAGAAGTGCAGAAAAAAGCAACAGAAATGAAGAAAGAGGCCTGAGAAGTGCAGAAAGAAGCAACAGAAACATAGAAAAAGGCAAGAGAAGTGCAGAAAGAAGCAATATAGGTGCAGAAAGAGGCAAGAGAAGTGCAGAAAAAGGCAAGAGAGGTGTAGAAACAGTCATGAGAGGTACAGAAACAGACAAGAGAGGTGCAGAAAGAGGAAGGATCGGTGCAGAAAGAGGCAAGAGGGATGCAGAAAGAAGCAAGAGAGATACAGAAAGAAGCAAGAGAGATGCAGAAAGAAGCAAGAAAAGTGGAGAAAGAAGCAACAGAGTTGCAGAAAGAGGCAAGAGAAGTGTAGATAGAGGCAAGAGTGGTGCAGAAAGAGGCAAGAGAAGTGCATAAAGAAGCAACAAAAATGCAGAAAAAAGCAACAGAGTTGTAGAAAGATGAAAGAGAAGTGCAGAAAGGGTCAAGAGAGGTGCAGAAACAGGGAAGAGAGGTGCAGAGACAGGGAAGAGATGTACTGAAAGAGGCAAGAGAGGTGCAGAAACAGGCAATAGAAGTGCAGAAAGAGGCAAAAGAAGTGCTTAAAGAAGCAACAGAGGTGCAGAAAGATACAAGAGAACTGCAGAAAGAGGCAGGAGAGGAGCAGAAAGAGGCAAGAGAAGTACAGAAAGAGGCAAGAGAAGTGCAGAAAGAGGCAAGAGAAGTGCAGTAAGAGGGAAGAGGGGTACAGAATGAGGCAAGAGGAATGCAGAAAGAAGCAAGAGAAATGTAGATAGAGGCAAGAGAAGTGCAGAAAGAAGCAACAGAAATCCAGAAAGAGTCAAGAGAAGTGTAGAAAGAGGTAAGAGAAGTGAAGAAAGAGGCAAGAGAGATGCAGAAATGTGCAAAAAGAGGGAACAGGGGTGCAGAAGATGGCAAGAGAGGTACAGAAAGAGGGAAGAGGGGTGCAGAAAGAGGCAGGGGGTGCAGAAAGAACCAACAGAGGTTCAGAAAGAGGCAAGAGGGATACAGAAAGAAGCAACAGATAGACGCGCGAGCACGCGAAACAAGATGGCCGCCTCCCGGTTAGCTCCTCCGCGTTTTTGCCCATTTTGCGTTAAAAACGACGAAATTATACAAAAATTAGTGCTGTAATGAGGTTGCTGTGGATTTGAAGCCGGTACCTGCGTTGTGGGGTCGTTTTTGGGTGCTTCTGGACGGCGAAAGTGGTGTTTTCTCTCGTCAGGCTCCTGCTCCCAGTCTGCCTTCAGGTACTGCCAGGCTTGTCTGTCAGGGGGGCGGAGTAAGCACGTAAGAAAGGGCCTGGCTTGGGCCTAGCCACTCCCACAGACCATTTTAGCTGCTGCACCAGTTATTTGAAGGATTTGATCACCAAGAATACTATACCTTCCTACAAACATTGTATTTAATTGCAAATTGGATCCTTTTTACATCAAAATGGAAAATAAAAATTCTCTACATAATAAAAGGAGACAGCAGGTTTCACCTCCGCCAATTAAATCAAAAGTGGTAGCGTCATCTGAACCTTCCTTGTCTTTAATTTTAGAAGAAATTCAAGCACTTCGTGTTAATACAGATACCATTGCGTCAGAGATTAAAAATGTGCACAAAGAAATGGCTTGCTTATCAATGAAAATTTCTGACAACTCAATTAAAATACAGTATAATAAGGTTAAAATAGACGCTTTTACCCCACTTATGGCGAAAATATCACCCATGTCTGCACTCCTTTTAGATATGGAAAACCGCAATAGACAATATAACCTACGCATTTTCAATCTACCAGAAGATGTTGAAGGGGCCAACTGCAGATTATATTTGGAAACTTTGATTCCTGGCCTTTTGAAAATCAGTTTTCCAGAAAAATTTGAAATTGATAAGGCTCACAGGATTCCTTCTCATCGCAACCCTCAACACACAAAACCTCGACAAATGATCTTTAAAGTTCTCCGTCATCACCATTTGGTTTTGATTAGGAAAGCAGCACGAGAAATTCCTTCGCTGATGGTCAATGGGAATAAAATATTTATCCATCAAGATTTCGCCAAGGAGACTGTTTCTGTTCGCAAAGAATTCACTGCTCTTCGTCCTCAACTAAGAAGTCTTGGTTTCAAGTATGGTCTTTTTGATCCTTCAACAATGCGTATTTGGAAAGATAACTTTTCAAAATCCTTTCAGCATCCTCAAGAACTGAAACAATTTCTGGATCAACAGTCACAGCATTTAATGGATACTCATGACTCTACTACTTGATTGTTTCTAGTTATGTATTTTCTGACAAATTACTGAGTTGTTCTTCATCGGGCTCCAACGGTACCGGTCATGCTTGTTGAGCGTGTGTGCGTTTCATTCCTGATATTAATGTATTCTGTTTGTCGTTTTTTCCATGTTTTATTTTTTTCCGTTCATCTTCTCTGTTCTAGAGCTACTACTTTCTCACAATCTTTTTATATTTTTCACTCTCCTCCTCTTCATCTTTTCTCTTTCTTTCTTTCATTATGGCTAACATACATAATATTAAAGTAGTTTCATTAAATGTTAAAGGTTTACGTCATCCAGTTAAGCGCACAAAGATTTTAGATTATCTAGGTAGTTGCAAGGCAGATATTTGTTTTATTCAGGAGACTCATATAGATGACAAAATCTTAGATTATATGAAGAAAAAGTGGGTCGATACTATTATTTCATCTCCTGCTAATGGAAAAAAAAAATGGGGTTGCTATCTTTTTGCAAAAAAATTACACTGCCAAATTTTGAATAAAACTTCAGATGCTGATGGGAGATATATTATAGTTAAAATTAAAATACATGATTCAGTCATATTTTTACTTAATGTTTACGGCCCTACGGCGGACGACCCTCTTTTTGGTCTAATCTTACTACTGAGGTTCTGAAGTTGGGTACAGTTCCGTTAATTGTAGGAGGTGATTTTAATGTCATATCTGATCCTCTATTAGATAGATTATCTTGTACTAAATTTCACCCTCCTAAGGTTTTTCATGCTTTCAGATTATTTATTCAAACCACTAAGTTAGTTGATATTTGGCGCCTACATTTTCCTACAGAAAAAAGTTTTACATTTTTTTCAAACCCACATAATTCTCATTCTAGGATTGATTATTTATTGGTCTCTAGACAATTAATTCAATCCTTGATTTCTCCTAACATTGGTAACATTGATATTTCAGATCATACTTTAATTTCTTTTGTTTTGAATTTAAATTCATCTTTTACAAAACAATCCCGATGGCGAATGAATACTGATATTGTTCTTAAGGAACATAATAAACCAAAACTCTTAACTGCAATTCAAGATTATTTCCTACTTAATCCTGAAGGTTCCACTTCTATGGTTAATAGATGGGATGCTTTTAAAGCATACATTAGAGGTGTAACTATTTCCATTATGGCTCATGAAAATAAATCCTTCAATACTAATATTAAAAACATAGAAAAACAAATTGCGAAATTTGAGAGACTTTTCATTACGTCTAATGATCCTCAATATAGACTTAAACTGCAAAAGCTTCGGTATGAATTTAATTCAATCCTTAGCAGAAGAGCTGGCATTCAGATTTCAAACTCTAAAGCCAAATTTCGTTTTAATGCCAACAGATCTGGGAAACTTTTAGCTAATTATTTACGTATAAAAAGGACAAAACTCAAATAAACTCTATTCATGGCCCTAGTGGCAAAATTGCTTTATCTCACAATGATATCGTTAATGAATTTTTGGATTTTTACTCTAATCTATATAACAAGCCTGATTTTCATGATGCCTCTTTAATTGATTCCTTTTTAACTACAGGTGGTTTACCCAGCATTTCTCAATCAGATAAAATTGGGTTAGATTCTCCCATTACTACAGATGAAATTTTATCAGCCATAAAATCTCTTAAAAAAATAAGTATCCTGGTCCAGATGGTATTTCGGCTGAGTTTTATAAAGAATTTCAAGTACAACTTTTGCCCTTTTTATTTCAATTTTTACCTCTTTTGGCTCTTCAGGAATTACTTCAGGCTCTTTTACTGAGGCTTTAATTGTCGTGCTTCCCAAACCAGATAAGGACCCCACTATTGTGTCAAATTACCGGCCTATATCTCTAATTAATCAAGATTGTAAATTATATGCTAAAATATTGGCTTCTAGATTAGCTTCTGTAATGCATTCTATTATACACCCAGACCAATCTGGCTTTATGAAAAATAGGTATTCTGCAAATAATACAAGAGCCTTGCTACATGTTACCGAACAAGCTCCCACTTTAACTTTACCTTCAGGAATTCTGGCCTTGGACGCTGAAAAAGCTTTTGATAAAATTCATTGGCAATTCTTATTTAATACCTTATTGTCATTTAATTTTGGTGAGACATTTATTTGCATGATTTCTGCTCTTTATTCTGCTCCTACTGCTCGTTTATTTATCAATGGCCAAATCTCGAATCAATTTTCACTTTTTAGAGGTACAAGACAAGGTTGCCCTCTTTCCCCACTTTTATTCCTTATTGGTATTGAACCCTTTCTCAATGCTATAAGAAAATGTGATGATATTAAAGGAATTAATATTAAAGATGTTACTATTAAAGCCTTAGCTTATGCTGATGATGTACTCCTATTTATTAGTGACCCTATATCCTCATTCCCTTCCCTATTAGAGATTATCAAAAACTATTCCACAGTCTCTGGATATAAATTAAATACTAACAAAACAGAATTTTTCCCCTTAAACATTTATTGTACCCCTGATATGATACCTATGACTGATATTATTTGGCAAAAGGATAAGTTGAAATATCTTGGTATTTTATTCTCATCCTCTATAAAATCAACAATAACATTGAACTGTAACTTTATTTTAAATTATATCAAAGATAAATCGTCTAAATGGTCTTCATTACATCTTTCATGGTGGGGTAGAATGGATTCCATTAAAATTACAATTGCTCCTAAAATTTTCTACACCCTCACCATGATTCCTACTCAATTTTCATTAAAGTTTTACAAAGATGTTGATAGAATTTTATCCAAATTTCTTTGGAACTGTAAACCGCCTCGTATCAGTTATAAAAAATTAAAAATGCCTAAATGTAATGCTGGGTTTGGATTACCTGACTTTTTTCTTTACCACAAAGCCTTTATTTTAAAACAAAGTTCCATATGGTTTAATCAGTCCTATTTAAACAATTCTCCTATTTGGCTTGATATTGAGAAATCATTGGTAAATCCATTTCCACTCCCCACTTTGTTAACTATGTCTAATAGGTCATCATTTTTTCATAAATCCGTTATCCTTAAGTCCACTAAAATGATTTTTAATGATATAGATTCAATTTTTCTATCCCCTATGTCTATTACTGAAGACCTGTCACTATGGTATAGCAATGTTATTAAATTGAATAGGAATGTTAGTTTCTGGTATTCATGGATTAATGCTGGTATTTTTTATCTTAAAGATATATATTCAAACAATGCTTTTATATCATTTGAGATTTTACGAACAAGATTTAATTTACCTCAATCTGATTTTTCTAAATATGAATATTTATGTAATTCCATTTTAGATTCTTTTCCTCAAGATATTCCTTCTGTTAAAGCTGATTTATCAATTTACATTCAAACTGTCTCTACTTCATCACATGGTGTTTCTATTTTATATAAAAATTATCTAATTCTTTAGGTAGCAACATTAATATGCTTTCAGTATTTTGGAATAATGAACTTTCACTTTCACTGTCCATTGATATATGGAAAGATATTTGGCTTAATAGTATTTCTGGTTGGTTACCTGTTTCGCTTTATCAAACTAACTCTTATATTTTATTTAATTGTTTATGGACTCCATTACGTCTTTTCCAAGCTAAACTTCTTCAATCTGCATCTTGTTGGCACTGTAAATCGCACCCTGGTACATTACAGCATATGCTTTTTAAATGCCCTTTAATTTTAAAATTTTGGATTGATGTTTGGGATATTATAAAAAGATATTAAATATCCATGATGATGTTTCTTACAATATGTTAATTTGCAAATCTGCTCTTCTTTCACATAGTTTAAATGACTTAGAAGGTAAACTTTTTAATTTCCTAATATCAGCTGCTTTAAAATCCATTACATTTTGTTGGAAAGATGTCTCGTTATTATCAGTGCATGCTTGGTGGTCATGGGTTATTTTTACAAGAAGAGGAGCTCAATTGTCCTTAACTGGGCTCAATCATAATTCCAATTCTTTTCACTCTTTTTGGATACCTGTTGATGTATATGTATCTTCTTAAACGATATATTTATAACTCATTTTTCTTTTTATTGATAATATAGTATATTTACTGATTTAATATTGTAGCTCTATTTATAGATAATGTAATGGCTTCATTATTGATCCCTTCCCCCTTTCCTTTTTATGTTTTCCAAGAATACTTATTTTTTCTTACCTAAAGTAATTCAACTGATATTCCTGTTAATCTTCTTTATTATAACTAGGTATTTTCGCTTTAGAATATTGTTTTCTGTATTGTCTGTTACTTGTTTATTATGAAAATTCAATAAAATATTTTGAACTCAAAAAAAGAAAGAAGCAACAGAAGTGCAGAAAGAAGCAACAGAGTTGCAGAAAGAGGCAATAGAACTACAGAAAGAGGCAAGAGAGGTGCAGAAAGCGGCAAGAGGGTGCGGAAAGATGCACGAGAAGTGCAGAAGAAGCAAAGATGCAGAGAGCAAGAGAGTTGCAGTGAGAGGCAAGAGAGGTGCAGAAAGAGGCAAGAAGTGCAGGTAGCAACAGAAATGAAAAGAGGCAAGAGAAGTGCAGAAAGAAGCAACAGAAATGTATGCAAAGAGGCAAGAGAAGTGCAGAAAGAAGCAACAGAAATGCAGAAAGAGGCAGGAGAAGTGCAGAAAAAAGCAACTGAGGTGCAGAAAGATGCAAGAGAAGGGCTGAAAGAGGCAAGAGAGGTGCAGAAACAGGGAAGAGAGGTGTAGAAATAAGGAAGAGGGGTGCAGAAAGAGGCAAGAGGGGTGCAGAAAGAAGCAACAGTAGTGCTGAAAGAGGCAAGAGGGATGCAGAAAGATGGAAGGGAGGTGCAAAAAGAAGCAAGATAACTAGATAGAGGCAAGAGAATTGCAGAAAGAAGCAACAGAAATGCAGAAAGAGTCAAAAGATGTGCAGAAAGAAGCAACAGAAATGCAGAAAGAGGCGACAGAAGTGCAGAAAGAGGCAAGAGAGATGCAGAAACAGGCAAGAGAGGTGTAAAAAGAGGGAACAGGGGAGCAGGAAAAGGCAAGAGAGGTACAGAAAGAGGGAAGAGGGGTGCAGAAAGAGGAAGGAGGGCTGCAGAAAGAACCAACAGAGGTTCAGAAAGAGGACATAGGGGTGCAGAAAGAGACAGTAGAAGTGCAGAAAAAATCAATAGAGGTACAGAAACAGGCAAGAGAACTTCAGAAAGAGGCAAGAGAAGTGCACAAAGAGGGAAGAAGGGTGCAGAAAGAGACAAGAGATGTGCAGAAAGAAGCAACAGAAATGTAGAAAGACGCAAGAGAAGCGCAAAACTAGGAACAGAAATGCAGAAAGAGGCTAGAGAAGTGCAGAAAGATGCAACAGAGTTGTAGAAAGAGACAGGAGAACTGCAGAAAGAGGCAATAGAGGTGCAGAAAGAAGCAAGAGGGTACAGAAAGAGGCAAGAGAAGTGCAGAAAGAAGTAACAGAAATGCAAAAAGAGGCAAGAGAAGTGAAGAATGAATCAAATGAGGTGCAGAAAGATGCAAGAAAAGTGCAGAAAGAGGCAAGAGAGGTGCAGAAACAGGCAAGAGAGGTACAGAAAGATGGACCAGGGGTGCAGACAGAGGCAAGAGAGGTGCAGAAAGAGGGAAGAAGGGTGTAGAAAGATGCAAGAGGGGTGCAGAAAGAAGCAATAGAGGTGCAGAAAAAAGCAAGAGAAGTGCAGAAAGAACCAACAGAGTTGCAGAAAGATGCAAGAGAAGTGCAGAAAGAGGCAAGAGGGGTGCAGAAACAGGCGAGAGATTGCAAAAAGAAGCAACAGAAATGTAGAAATAGGCAAGAGACGTGCTGAAAGAAGCAATAGAGGTGCAGAAGGAGGCAAGAGAACTGCAGAAAGAAGCAGGAGAGGTGCAGAAAGAGGCAAGAGAAGTGCAGAAAGAGGGAAGAGGGATGCAGAAAGAGGCAAGAGAGGTGTAGAAAGAGGCAAGAGGGTACAGAAAGAAGCAAGAGAGGTGCCAGAAAGAAGCAAGAAAGTGCCAGAAAGAAGCAAGAGAGGTGCAGAAAGAGGCAAGAGAGGTGCAGAAAGAGGCAAGAGAAGTACAGAAAGAAGCAAGAGAAGTGCAGATGAGAGGCAAGAGAAGTGCAGAAAGAGGCAAGAGAAATGCAGAAAGAGGCAGGAGGCAGAGGAATGCAGAATGATGCAACAGAGGTGCAGAAAGAGGCAAGAGAAGTGCAGAAAGAGGCAAGAGAGGTGCAGAATCAGGCAAGAGAGGTGCAAAAGAGGGCGCACAGGTGCAGAAAGAAGCAAGAGAGGTGCAGAAAGAGGGAAGAAGGGTGCAAAAAGAGGCAGGAGGGGTGCAGAAAGAACCAACAGAGGTGCAGAAAGAAGCAAGAGAGTTGCAGAAAGAGGCAAGAGAAGTGCAGAAGGAAACAACAGAGGTGCAGAAAGAGACAAGAGAGACTACAGAAAGAGGCAAGAGAGGTGCAGAAAGAGGCAACAGAGATGCAGAAAGAGGCAAGAGAAGTGCAGAAAGAGGCAAGAGAGGTGCAGAAAGAGACAAGAGGGGTGCAGAAAGAAGCAAGAGAGGTGTAGAAAGAAGCAAGAGAAAGTGCAAGAGAAGCTAAACTCGAACAGAAATGCAGAAAGAGGCTAGAGAAGTGCAGAAAGAAGTAACAGAGTTGCAGAAAGAGGCAAGAGAACTGCAGAAAGAGGCAAGAGAGGTGCAGAAAGAGGCAAGAGGGTACAGAAAGAGGCAAGACAAGTGCAGAAAGAAGCAACAGAAACGCCAAAAGAGGCTAGAGAAGTGCAGTAAGAAGCAACATAATTGCAGAAAGAGGCAAGAGAAGTGCAGAAAGAAGCAACAGAGGTGAAGAAAGAGGCAAGAGAAGTGCAGGAAGAGGCAAGAGAGGTGCAGAAACAGGCAAGAGAAGTGCATAAAGAGGCAAGAGAAGTGCTGAAAGAAGCAACAGAGGTGCAGAAGGAGGCAAGAGAACTGCAGAAAGAGGCAGGAGAGGTGCAGAAAGAAGCAAGAGAAGCGCAGAAAGAAGGAAGAGGGGTACAGAAAGAGGAAAGAGGGATGTAGAATGAGGCAAGAGAAGTACGGAAAAAAGCAACAGAAATGCAAAAAGAGGCTAGAGAAGTGCAGAAAGAAGAAAAAGAGGTGCAGAAAGAGGCAAGAGAAGTGCAGAAAGAGGCAAGAGAGGTTCAGAATCAGGCAAGAGAGGTGCAAAAAGAGGCAGGAGGGGTGCAGAAAGAACCAACAGAGGTGCAAAAAGAAGCAAGAGGGTTGCAGAAAGAGGCAAGAGAAGTGCAGAAGGAAGCAACAGAGGTGCATAAAGAGACAAGAGAACTACAGAAAGAGGCAATAGAGGTGCAGAAAGAGGCAACAGAGATACAGAAAGAGGCAGGAGAACTTCAGAAAGAGGCAAGAGAGGTGCAGAAATAGGGAAGAAGGGTGCAGAAAGAGACAAGAGATGTGCAGAAAGAAGCAACAAAAATGTAGAAAGATGCAAGAGAAGCGCAAAAACTCGGAACAGAAATGCAGAAAGAGGCTAGAGAAGTGCAGAAAGAAGTAACAGAGTTGCAGAAAGAGGCAAGAGAACTGCAGAAAGAGGCAAGAGAGGTGCAGAAAGAGGCAAGAGGGTACAGAAAGAGGCAAGACAAGTGCAGAAAGAAGCAACAGAAACGCCAAAAGAGGCTAGAGAAGTGCAGAAAGAAGCAACATAAATGCAGAAAGAGGCAAGAGAAGTGCAGAAAGAAGCAACAGAGGTGAAGAAAGAGGCAAGAGAAGTGCAGGAAGAGGCAAGAGAGGTGCAGAAACAGGAAAGAGAAGTGCAGAAAGAGGCAAGAGAAGTGCTGAAGAAGCAAGAAGCAGGACAGAGGGGTGCAGAAGGAGGCAAGAGAACTGCAGAAAGAGGCAGGAGAGGTGCAGAAAGAGGCAAGAGAGGTGCAGAAACAAGGAAGAGGGGTGACAGAAAGAGGAAAGAGGGATGTAGAATGAGGCAAGAGAAGTACGGAAAAAGCAACAGAAATGCAGAAAGAGGCTAGAGAAGTGCAGAAAGAAGAAAAAGAGGTGCAGAAAGAGGCAAGAGAACTGCAGAAAGAGGCAAGAGAGGTACAGAAAGAAGCAAGATAGGTGCAGAAAGAAGGAAGAAGAAGTGCAGAAAGAGGCAAGATGGGTGTAGAAAGAAGCAAGAGAGGTGCAGAAAGAAAGCAAGAGAAGTGCAGAAAGAAGCAACAGAGATGCAAAAAGAGGCAAGAGAAGTGCAGAAAGAAGCAGCAAACAGAAATGCAGAAAGAGAAAGAAATGTGCAGAAAGAGCGCGTGACAATCACAGCAACAGAGGTGCAGAAGGAGGCAGGAAAAGTGCAGAAAGAGGCAAGAGAGTTGCAGAAAAAGGAAGAGAGGTGCGGAAAGAGGCAAGAGAGGTGCAGAAAGAAGCAAGAGAGGTACAGAAAGAGGCAAGAGAAGTGATGAAATAGACAATAGAGGTGCAGAAAGAGGCAAGAGAGGTGCAGAAAGAGGTAAGACGGGTACACAAAGAAGCAAGAGAAGTGCAGAAGGAAGCAAGAGATGAGCAGAAAGAGCAAGAGAGTTGCATAAAGAGTCAAGAGAGGTGTAGAAAGAAAGAATAGAAGTGCAGAAACAAGCAACAGAGATGCAAAAAGAGGCAAGAGAAGTGCAGAAAGAAGCAACAGAAACAGAAATGCAGAAAGAGGCAAAAGAAGTGCGGAAAGAAGCAACAGAAATGCAGAAAAAGGCAAGAAAAGTGCAGAAAGAAGCAACAGAGGTGCAGAAAGCAGCAAGAGAAATGCAGGTAGAGGTAAGAGAGGTGCAGAAACAGGCAAAGGAGGTGCAGAAAGAGGGAACAGGGGGTGCAGAAAGAGGCAAGAGAGGTGCAGAAAGAAGCAAGAGCGGTACAGAAAGAGGCAAGAGCGGTGCAGAAAGAGGCAAGAGGGGTGCAGAAACAGGCAAGAGAAGTGCAGAAAGAGGCAGGAGAAGTGCTGAAAGAAGCAAAAGAGCTGCATAAAGAACCAAGAGAAGTGATGAAAGAGACAAGAGAGTTGCAGAAAGAAACAAGAGGTGCAGAAAAAAGCAAGAGAAGTGCAGAAAGAGGCAAGAGAGTTGCAGAAAGAGGCAAGAGAGGTGCATAAAGAGGGAACAAGGGTACAGAAAGAGACGAGAGGTATAGGAAGAGGGGTGCAGAAAGAGGGAACAGGGGTGCAGAAAGAGGCAAGACAGGTGCAGAAGGAGGCAGGAGAGGTACAGAAAAAGGCAAGAGGGATGCAGAAAGAAGCAAGAGGGATGAAGAAAGAAGCAAGAGAAGTGCAGAAAGAAGCAAGAGTGGTACAGAAAGAGGAAAGAGGTACAGAAAGAGGCAAGATGGGTACACAAAGAAGCAAGAGAGGTGCAGGTAGAAGCAAGAGAAGTGCAGAAGGAAGCAAGAGATGTGCAGAAAGAGAAAGAAATGTGCAGAAAGAGGCGGGAGAATCACAGAAAGAAGCAACAGAGGTGCAGAAGAAGGCAGGAGAAGTGCAGAAAGAGGCAAGAGAGTTGCAGAAAAAGGCAAGAGAGGTGCAGAAAGAGGCAACAGTGGTGCAGAAAGAGGCAAGAGAGGTGCAGAAAGAAGCAAGAGAGGTGCAGAAAGAGGCAAGAGAAGTGATGAAATAGACAAGAGAGGTGCAGAAAGAGGCAAGACGGGTACACAAAGAAGCAAGAGAAGTGCAGAAGGAAGCAAGAGATGTGCAGAAAGAGGCAAGAGAGGTGCAGAAAGAGGCAAGAGGTGCAGAAAGAAAGAATAGAAGTACTGAAAGAAGCAACAGAGATGCAGAAAGAGGCAAGAGAAGTGCAGAAAGCAGCAACAGAAACAGAAATGCAGAAAGAGGCAAGAAAAGTGCAGAAAGAAGCAACAGAAATGCAGAAAGAGGCAAGAGAAGTGCAGAAAGAAGCAACAGAGGTGCAGATAGCAGCAAGAGAAATGCAGCTAGAGGCAAGAGAGGTGCAGAAACAGGCAAAGGAGGTGCAGAAAGAAGGAACAGGGGTGCAGAAAGAGGCAAGAGAGGTGCAGAAAGAGGCAAGATGGGTACACAAAGAAGCAAGAGAGGTGCAGGTAGAAGCAAGAGAAGTGCAGAAGGAAGCAAGAGATGTGCAGAAAGAGAAAATGTGCAGAAAGAGGCGGAGAATCACAGAAAGAAGCAACAGAGGTGCAGAAGAAGGCAGGAGAAGTGCAGAAAGAGGCAAGAGAGGTGCAGAAACAGGCAAGAGAAGTGCAGAAAGAGGGAACAGGGTGCAGAAAGAGGCAAGAGAGGTGATGAAATAGACAAGAGAGGTGCAGAAAGAGGCAATACGGGTACACAAAGAAGCAAGAGAAGTGCAGAAGGAAGCAAGAGATGTGCAGAAAGAGGCAAGAGAGGTGGAGAAAGAGGCAAGAGGTGCAGAAAGAAAGAATAGAAGTACTGAAAGAAGCAACAGAGATGCAGAAAGAGGCAAGAAAAGTGCAGAAAGAAGCAACAGAAATGCAGAAAGAGGCTAGAAAAGTACAGAAAGAAGCAACAGAGGTGCAGAAAGCAGCAAGAGAAATGCAGGTAGAGGCAAGAGAGGTATAGATTCAGGCAAAGGAGGTGCAGAAAGAGGGAACAGAGGTGCAGAAAGAGGCAAGAGAGGTGCAGAAAGAAGCAAGAGAGGTGCAGAAAGAGGCAAGAGAAGTGATGAAATAGACAATAGAGGTGGAGAAAGAGGCAAGAGAGGTGCAGAAAGAGGTAAGACGGGTACACAAATAAGCAAGAGAAGTGCAGAAGGAAGCAAGAGATGTGCAGAAAGAGCAAGAGAGTTGCATAAAGAGTCAAGAGAGGTGCAGAAAGAAAGAATAGAAGTGCAGAAACAAGCAACAGAGATGCAAAAAGAGGCAAGAGAAGTGCAGAAAGAAGCAACAGAAACAGAAATGCAGAAAGAGGGAACAGGGGGTGCAGAAAGAAGCAAGAGCGGTGCAGAAAGAAGCAAGAGCGGTGCAGAAAGAAGCAAGAGCGGTACAGAAAGAGGCAAGAGCGGTGCAGAAAGAGGCAAGAGGGGTGCAGAAACAGGCAGAAGTGCTGAAAGAAGCAAAAGAGCTGCATAAAGAACCAAGAGAAGTGATGAAAGAGACAAGAGAGTTGCAGAAAGAAACAAGAGGTGCAGAAAAAATAAAGAGAAGTGCAGAAAGAGGCAAGAGAGTTGCAGAAAGAGGCAAGAGAGGTGCATAAAGAGGGAACAAGGGTACAGAAAGAGACAAGAGAGGTATAGGAAGAGGGGTGCAGAAAGAGGGAACAGGGGTGCAGAAAGAGGCAAGACAGGTGCAGAAGGAGGCAGGAGAGGTACAGAAAAAGGCAAGCGGGGTGCAGAAAGAAGCAAGAGGGGTGAAGAAAGAAGCAAGAGAAGTGCAGAAAGAAGCAAGAGTGGTACAGAAAGAGGAAAGAGGGGTACAGAAAGAGGCAAGATGGGTACACAAAGAAGCAAGAGAGGTGCAGGTAGAAGCAAAAGAATTGCAGAAGGAAGCAAGAGATGTGCAGAAAGAGAAAGAAATGTGCAGAAAGAGGCGGGAGAATCACGAAAGAAGCAACAGAGGTGCAGAAGAGAGGCAGGAGAAGTGCAGAAAGAGGCAAGAGAGTTGCAGAAAAGGGCAAGAGAGGTGCAGAAAGAGGCAACAGAGGTGCAGAAAGAGGCAAGAGAGGTGCAGAAAGAAGCAAGAGAGGTGCAGAAAGAGGCAAGAGAAGTGATGAAATAGACAAGAGAGGTGCAGAAAGAGGCAAGACGGGTACACAAAGAAGCAAGAGAAGTGCAGAAGGAAGCAAGAGATGAGCAGAAAGAGCAAGAGAGTTGCATAAAGAGTCAAGAGAGGTGTAGAAAGAAAGAATAGATGTGCAGAAACAAGCAACCGAGATGCAAGAGGCAAGAGAAGTGCAGAAAGAAGCAACAGAAACAGAAATGCAGAAAGAGGCAAGAGAATGCGAAAGGAAGCAAGAGATGTGCAGAAAGAGGCAAGAGAGGTGCAGAAAGAGGCAAGAGGTGCAGAAAGAAAGAATAGAAGTACTGAAAGAAGCAACAGAGATGCAGAAAGAGGCAAGAGAAGTGCAGAAAGCAGCAACAGAAACAGAAATGCAGAAAGAGGCAAGAAAAGTGCAGAAAGAAGCAACAGAAATGCAGAAAGAGGCAAGAGAAGTGCAGAAAGAAGCAACAGAGGTGCAGATAGCAGCAAAGAGAAATGCAGCTAGAGGCAAGAGAGGTGCAGAAACAGGCAAAGGAGGTGCAGAAAGAAGGAACAGGGGTGCAGAAAGAGGCAAGAGCGGTGCAGAAAGAGGCAAGATGGGTGCAGAAAGAAGCAAGAGAGGTGCAGGAAGAAGCAAGAGAGGTACAGAAAGAAGCAAGAGAATGTGCAGAAAGAGGCAAGAGAGGTGCAGAAAGAGAGCAAAGAGGTGCAAGAGCAGAAAGAAGCAGAAGATGCTGAAAGAGGCAACAGAGGTGCAGAAAGAGGCAAGAGAAGTGCAGAAAGAAGCAACAGAAACAGAAATGCAGAAAGAGGCAAGAAAAGTGCAGAAAGAAGCAACAGAAATGCAGAAAGAGGCAAGAAAAGTGCAGAAAGAAGCAACAGAGGTGCAGAAAGCAGCAAGAGAAATGCAGGTAGAGGCAAGAGAGGTGCAGAAACAGGCAAAGGAGGTGCAGAAAGAAGGAACAGGGGTGCAGAAAGAGGCAAGAGAGGTACAGAAAGAGGCAAGAGGGGTACAGAAAGAGGCAAGAGAGAGTGCAGAAAGAGGCAAGAGAGGTGCAGAAAGAGGGAACGAGGGGTGCAGAAAGAGGCAAGAGAGGTACAGAAAGAAGCAAGAGAAGTGCAGAAATAAGCAAAGAGAGGTGCAGAAAGAGGCAAGAGGGGTGCAGAAAGAAGCCAGAGGGGTGCAAGAAAGAAGCAAGTGAAGTGCAGAAAGAAGCAAGAGTGGTACAGAAAGAGGAAAGAGGGGTACAGAAAGAGGCAAGATGGGTACACAAAGAAGCAAGAGAGGTGCAGGTAGAAGCAAGAGAAGTGCAGAAGGAAGCAAGAGATGTGCAGAAAGAGAAAGAAATGTGCAGAAAGAGGCGGGAGAATCACAGAAAGAAGCAACAGAGGTGCAGAAGAAGGCAGGAGAAGTGCAGAAAGAGGCAAGAGAGTTGCAGAAAAAGGCAAGAGAGGTGCAGAAAGAGGCAACAGTGGTGCAGAAAGAGGCAAGAGAGGTGCAGAAAGAAGCAAGAGAGGTGCAGAAAGAGGCAAGAGAAGTGATGAAATAGACAAGAGAGGTGCAGAAAGAGGCAAGACGGGTACACAAAGAAGCAAGAGAAGTGCAGGATGAAGCAAGAGATGTGCAGAAAGAGGCAAGAGAGGTGCAGGAAAGAGGCAAGAGGTACAGAAAGAAAGAATAGAAGTACTGAAAGAAGCAACAGAGATGCAGAAAGAGGCAAAAGAAGTGCAGAAAGAAGCAACAGAGGTGCAGATAGCAGCAAGAGAAATGCAGCTAGAGGCAAGAGAGGTGCAGAAACAGGCAACGGAGGTGCAGAAAGAAGAAACCGGGGTGCAGAAAGAGGCAAGAGCGGTGCAGAAAGAGGCAAGAGGGGTGCAGAAAGAGGCAACAGAAGTGCAGAAAGAAGCAACAGGTACAGAAAAAGGCAAGAGAACTGCAGAAAGAGGCAAGAGAGTTGCATAAAGAGGCAAGAGAGGTGCAGAAAGAAAGAATAGAAGAGCAGAAAGAAGCAGAAGAGATGCAGAAAGAGGCAAGAGGGATGCAGAAAGAGGCAAGAGAAGGTCAGAAAGAAGCAACAGAAACAGAAATGCAGAAAGAGGCAAGATAAGTGTGGAAAGAAGCAACAGAAATGCAGAAAGAGGCTAGAAAAGTGCAGAAAGAAGCAACAGAGGTGAAGAAAGCAGCAAGAGAAATGCAGGTAGAGGCAAGAGAGGTGCAGAAACAGGCAAAGGAGGTGCAGAAAGAGGGAAAGGGGTGCAGAAAGAGGCAAGAGAGGTACAGAAAGAGGCAAGAGAAGTACAGAAAGAGGCAAGAGAGGAGACGAAAGAGGCAAGAGAGAGGTGCAGAAAGAGGGACGAGGGGTGCAGAAAGAGGCAAGAGGGATGCAGAAAGAAGCAAGAGAAGTGCAGAAAGAAGTAAAAGAGGTGCAGAAAGAGGCAAGAGGGTTGCAGAAAGAAGCCAGAGAGGTGCAGAAAAAAGCAAGTGAAGTGCAGAAAGAAGCAACACATGTGCAGTAAGAGGCAAGAGAGGTGCAGAAATAGGCAAGAGAGGTGCAGAAAAAGGCAAGAGAGGTGCAGAAAGAGGTAAGAGGCTGCAGAAAGAGGCTAGAGGGATGCAGAAAGAAGCAAGAAAGGTTCAGAAAGAAGCAAGAGAAGTGCAGAATGAAGGAACAGTGGTGCGGGAAGAGGGGTGCAGTAAGAGGCAAGAGGGGTGCAGAAAGAAGCAAGAGAGGTACAGAAAGAAGCAAGAGAAATGCAGAAAGAACAAACTGGGGTGCAGAAAAGAGGCTAGACGGGTGCAGCAAGAGGCAACAGAAGTGCAGAAAGAGCAACAGAGGTACAGAAAGAGGGCAGAGAGGAGTTGCATAAAGAGGCAAGAGAGCTGCAGAAAGAAAGAATAGAAGAGCAGAAAGAAGAGAAGAGATGCAGAAAGAGGCAAGAGGGGTGCAGAAAGAGGCAAGAGAAGTGCAGAAAGAAGCAACAGAAACAGAAATGCAGAAAGAGGCAAGAGAAGTACTGAAAGAAGCAACAGAAATGCAGAAAGAGGCAAGAAAAGTGCAGAAAGAAGCAACAGAGGTGCAGAAAGCAGCAAGAGAAATGCAGGTAGAGATAAGAGAGGTGCAGAAACAGGCAAAGGAGGTGCAGAAAGAGGGAACAGGGGTGCAGAAAGAGGCAAGAGCGGTACAGAAAGAGGCAAGAGTGGTGCAGAAAGAGGCAAGAGGGGTGCAGAAAGAGGCAACAGAGGTGCAGAAAGAGGCAAGAGAGGTGCAGAAACAGGCAAGGAGAAGTGCAGAAAGAGGCAGGAGAAGTGCTGAAAGAAGCAACAGAGGTGCATAAAGAACCAAGAGAAGTGATGAAAGAGACAAGAGAGTTGCAGAAAGAAACAAGAGAGGTGCAGAAAAAAGCAAGAGAAGTGCAGAAAGAGGCAAGAGAAATGCAGAAAGAGGCAAGAGAGGTGCAGAAAGAGGGAACAGGGGTGACAGAAAGAGGCAAGAGAGGTGCAGGAAAGAAGGGGTGCAGAAAGAGGCAAGACAGGTGCAGAAAGAGGCAGGAGAGGTGCAGAAAAAGACAAGAGGGGTGCAGAAAGAAGCAAGAGGGGTGAAGAAAGAAGCAAGAGAGGTACAGAAAGAGGCAAGAGGGGTACAGAAAAAGCAAGAGCGGTGCAGAAAGAGGCAAGAGAAGTGCAGAAAGAGGCAAGAGAGGTGCAGAAAGAGGCAAGACAGGGTGCAGAAAGAAGCAAGAGAAGTGCAGAAAGAAGCAAGAGAAGTGCAGAAGGAGGCAAGAGAGTTGCAGAAAGAGGCAAGAGAGGTGCAGAAAGAAAGCAATAGAGAGTGCAGAAAGAAGCAACAGAGGTGCAGAAAGAGGCAAGAGAAGTGCAGAAAGAAGCAGCAAGCAGAAGTGCAGAAAGAGAAAGAAAGGTGCAGAAAGAGGCATGACAATCACAGCAACAGAGGTGCAGAAGGAGACAGGAGAAGTGCAGAAAGAGGCAAGAGAGTTGCAGAAAAAGGAAAGAGAGGTGCAGAAAGTGGCAAGAGAGGTTCAGAAAAAGGCAAGAGAGGTGTAGAAAGAGGCAAGAGAGGTGTAGAAAGAGGCAAGAGAAGTGCAGAAATAGACAATAGAGGTGCAGAAAGAGGCAAGAGAGGTGCAGAAAGAGGCAAGACGGGTACAGAAAGAAGCAAGAGAGGTGCAGAAGGAAGCAAGAGATGTGCAGAAAGAGGCAAGAGAGGTGCAGAAAGAGGCAAGAGAGGTGCAGAAAGAGAGCAAGAGAAGTGCAGAAACAAGCAACAGAGAGTGCAGAAAGAGGCAAGAGAAGTGCAGAAAGAAGCAACAGAAACAGAAGTGCATAAAGAGGCAAGAAAAGTGCAGAAAGAAGCAACAGAAATACAGATAGACGCAAGAGAAGTGCAGAAAGAAGCAACAGAGGTGCAGAAAGAAGCAAGAGAAGTGCAGAAAGAGGCAAGAGAAGTGCAGAAACAGGCAAAGGAGGTGCAGAAAGAGGCAACAGGGGGTGCAGAAAGAGGCAAGAGAGGTGCAGAAAGAAGCAAGAGCAGTACAGAAAGAGGCAAGAGCGGTGCAGAAAGAGGCAAGAGGGGTGCAGAAACAGGCAAGAGAAGTGCAGAAAGAGGCAAGAGAAGTGCTGAAAGAAGCAAAAGAGCTGCATAAAGAGACCAAGAGAAGTGCAGAAAGAGACAAGAGAGTTGCAGAAAGAAACAAGAGGTGCAGAAAAAAGCAAGAGAAGTGCAGAAAGAGGCAAGAGAGTTGCAGAAAGAGGCAAGAGAGGTGCATAAAGAGGGAACAAGGGTACAGAAAGAGACAAGAGAGGTATAGGAAGAGGAGTGCAGAAAGAGGCAACAGAGGTGCAGAAAGAGGCAAGAGAGGTGCAGAAGGAGGCAAGAGAGGTACAGAAAAAGGCAAGAGGGGTGCAGAAAGAAGCAAGAGGGATGCAGAAAGAAGCAAGAGAAGTGCAGAAAGAAGCAAGAGTGGTACAGAAAGAGGAAAGAGGAGTACAGAAAGAGGCAAGATGGGTGCACAAAGAAGCAAGAGAGGTGCAGAAAGAAGCAAGAGAAGTGCAGAAAGAAGCAAGAGATGTGCAGAAAGAGGCAAGAGAATGTGCAGAAAGAGGCAAGAGAATACAGAAAGAAGCAACAGAGGTGCAGAAAGAGGCAAGAGAAGTGCAGAAAGAGGCAAGAGAGTTGCAGAAAGAGGCAAGAGAGGTGCAGAAAGAAGCAAGAGAGGTGCAGAAAGAGGCAAGAGAAGTGATGAAAGAGACAAGAGAGGTGCAGAAAGAGGCAAGACGAGGTGCAGAAAGAAGCAAGAGAAGTGCAGAAAGAAGCAAGAGATGTGCAGAAAGAGGCAAGAGAGGTGCAGAAAGAGGCAAAGAGGTGCAGAAAGAAAGAAGAGAGAGTGCAGAAAGAAGCAACAGAGATGCAGAAAGAGGCAAGAGAAGTGCAGAAAGAAGCAACAGAAACAGAAATGCAGAAAGAGGCAAGAGAAGTGCAGAAAGAAGCAACAGAAGATGCAGAAAGAGGCAAGAGAAGTGCAGAAAGAAGCAACAGAGGTGCAGAAAGAAGCAAGAGAAGTGCAGAAAGAGGCAAGAGAGGTGCAGAAAGAGGCAAGAGGAGTGCAGAAAGAAGCAACAGAGGTGCAGAAAGAGGCAAGTAGAGGTGCAGAAAGAGGCAAGAGAGGTACAGAAAGAGGCAAGAGGTGTGCAGAAAGAAGCAAGAGAAGTGAAGAAAGAAACAACAGAGGTGCAGAAGGAGGCAAGTGAAGTGCAGAAAGAAGCAACAGATGTGCAGAAGGAGGCAAGAGAAG
Source organism: Calotriton arnoldi (assembly GCA_963921515.1). NCBI lineage: Eukaryota > Metazoa > Chordata > Amphibia > Caudata > Salamandridae > Calotriton > Calotriton arnoldi. The sequence goes on from CAWUFW010027732.1 coordinate 20,125, forward strand.
TATAGAAAGAGGCAAAAGAGTTGCAGAAACAGGCAACAGAGGAGCATAAAGAGGCAAGGGCAGTACAGAAAGAACCAACTGAGGTGCAGAAGAAGGCAAGAGGGATGCAGAAATTTGCAAGGGAGGTGCAGTAAGAAGCAAGAGAAGTGCAAAAAGAAATAGAGGTGCAAAAAGTGGCAAGAGGGGTGCAGAAAGAGGCAAGAGAAGTGCAGAAAGAAGCAAACGAGGTGCAGAAAGAGTCAAGAGGTATACAGAAAAAGGCAATAGAAGTGCAGAAAGAGGCAAAAGAGGTGCACAAAGAGGAAAGAAGGGTACAGAAAGAGGCAAGAGGAGTGCAGAAAGAAGCAAGAGAGGAGCAGAAAGAAGCAAGAGAAGTGCTGAAGCAAGCAACAGAGGTGCAGAAAGAGGCAAGAGGGGTGCAGAAAGAGGCAAGAGAAGTGCAGAAAGAAGCAAACGAGGTGCAGAAAGAGTCAAGAGGTATACAGAAAAAGGCAATAGAGGTGCAGAAAGAGGCAAAAGAGGTGCACAAAGAGGAAAGAAGGGTACAGAAAGAGGCAAGAGGAGTGCAGAAAGAAGCAAGAGAGGAGCAGAAAGAAGCAAGAGAAGTGCTGAAGCAAGCAACAGAGGTACAGAAAGAGGCAAGAGAAGTGATGAAAGAGGCAATAGAGTTACAGAAACAGGCAAAAGAGGTGCAGAGAGACTGAACAGGGGTGCAGACAGAGGCAAGAGAGGTACAGAAAGAGGCAAAAGGGGTGCAGAAAGAGGCAAGAGAAGTGTGGAAAGAAGCAACAGAGGTGCAGAAAGAGGCAAGAGAAGCACAGAAAGAGGTAACAGAGTTGTAGAAACCGGCAAAAGAGGTGCAGAAAGAGGGAAGAAGAGTGCAGAAAGAAGCAAGAGGGGTGATGAAATTTACAAGAGAGGTGCAGAAAGAAGCAAGAGCAGTGGAGAAAGAACCAACAGAGGTGCAGAAAGAGGCAAGAGAAGTGCAGAAAGAAGCAAAAGAGGTGCAGAAAGAGGCAAGAGGGGTGCAGAAAGAGGCAAGAGGTGTGCAGAAAGAGGCAAGAGGGGTGCAGAAAGAGGCAAGAGGTGTGCAGAAAGAGGCAAGAGATGTGTAGAAATTTGCAAGAGAGGTGCAGAAATTTGCAAGGGAGGTGCAGAAAGAAGCAAGGGAAGTGCAGAAAGAAGCAACAGAGGCAAGAGGGATGCAGAAAGAGGCAAGAGAAGTGCAGAGTGAAGCAACAGAGGTGCAGAAAGAGGCAAGAGAGATGCAGAAAGAAGCAACAGAGCTGCAGAAAGAGGCAAGAGGAGTACAGAAAGAAGCAAGAGAGTCGCAGAAATAGGCAAAAGAGGTGCAGAAAGAGGCAAGAGGGGTACCGAAAAAGCCAAGAGAGGTGCAGAAAGAGACAAGAGAGGTACGCAAAGAGGGAAGAAGGGTACAGAAAGAGGCAAGAGGAGTGCAGAAAGAAGCAAGAGAGTGCAGAAAGAAGCAAAAGAGGTACAGAAAGAGGCAAGAGAAGTGATGAAAGAGTCAATAGAGTTACAGAAACAGGCAAAAGAGGTGCAGAAAAACTGAACATGGGTGCAGACAGAGGCAAGAGAGGTACTGAAAGAGGGAAGAGGGGTGCAGAAAGAGGCAAGAGGGGTGCAGAAAGAGGCAAGAGAGGTGCAGAAATAAGCAAGAGCAGTGCAGAAAGAACCAACAGAGGTGCAGAAAGAAGCAACAGAGCTGCAGAAAGAGGCAAGAGGAGTACAGAAAGAAGCAAGAGAGTTGCAGAAATAGGCAAAAGAGGTGCAGAAAGAGGCAAGAGGGGTACAGAAAAAGGCAAGAGAGGTGCAGAAAGAGGCAAGAGAGGTATGCAAAGAGGGAAGAAGGGTACAGAAAGAGGCAAGAGGAGTGCAGAAAGAAGCAAGAGAGGAGCAGTAAGAAGCAAAAGAAGTGCAGAAAGAAGCAACAGAGGTGCAGAAAGAGGCAAGAGGGGTGCAGAAAGAGGCAAGAGAAGTACAGAAAGAAGCAACAGAGGTACAGAAAGAGGCAAGAGAAGTGATGAAAGAGGCAATAGAGTTACAGAAACAGTCAAAAGAGGTGCAAAAAGACTGAACAGGGGTACAGACAGAGGCAAGAGAGGTACAGAAAGAGGGAAGAGGGGTGCAGAAAGAGGCAAGAGGGGTGCAGAAATTTGCAAGAGAGGTGCAGAAATAAGCAAGAGCAGTGCAGAAAGAACCAACAGAGGTGCAGAAGGAGGCAAGAGGGGTGCAGAAAGAGGCAAGAGGGGTACAGAAATAGACAAGAGAGGTGTACAAAGAAGCAAGAGCAGTGCAGAAAGAACCAACAGAGGTGCAGAAAAAGACAAGCATGGTGCAGAAAGAGGCAAGAAAACTGCAGAAAGAATCAAATCAAATCAAATCATGGGACATTTATAAAGCGCTCATATCACCCGAAGGTCTCATGGCGCTTACAGGCATCTCCAACTTAAACAGCTGACAAAGGAAAACAGGGTGGTCAGTTGTCAAAAGACCATGTTTTTAGTTCCCTACGAAAACGGTGGTAATCAGCCATAGCGCGGAGGTGTGGTGGCAATTTATTCCAAAAAGTGGGGGCTAAGAATGAAAAAGATCTTCCACCATTACGAGTTGTGCGAATTCTAATGGAGGCAAGGAGGTGCTGATTGCTGGATCTGAGGGGCCGGCTTAGTTGATGCCAGTTCAACTTCTTTTTCCAGTAGCAAGGGCCACTGCCATGCATGTTTTTGTGTGCCAAACAGAGAATCTTAAAACGCGTTCTCTTTCTCACAGGCAGCCAGTGAAGCCGTCTCAGGTTTGGGGCCGAGGGAGAACCTGACGGAAGACTTAAGACCAACCTAGCTGCAGTGTTTTGCAGAACCTGCAGCCTAGATAAAAGATCCTCATTTATAGCTGACAGTAGTTCATTACCATAGTCCATGCGATTGATGATCAATCCCTGGACCTATCGTTTCCTTGCTTCCATGGGGATCCATTTAAAAACTTTACGCAAATTGCGCATAGTACCAAAACAGGACCTAATTATGTGGTTCACCTGGTTTTTCATCGATAAGTTATTATCGATTTGGACCCCTAGATTTCAAACCGATTGTTTGGGTATTGGACTAGGACCCAGGGTAGCCGGCCACCAATCATTAGTCCAGTGTTTTTGTGCGTTCCCGAAGAATACTATCTCAGTTTTATCACTGTTTAGTTGTAGATGGTTTCGTTCATCCACCTGTTAACGTGGATCATACAGTCCCTGAAGCGGGCCTTGGTGTCTATGGGGTTTTGACCAAGGGTGACTAGAATTTGAGTGTCGTCAGCATATGACATTACGTCAAAGTCGTACAATCTAATCACCCTGGCCAGTGGTGTTACGTAGAGATTGAAAAGTGTTGGGCTCAGAATGGAGCCCTGTGGTACTCCCATCGTGACTGGCCTACTACAGGAACTGATGTCGCCAACTTGGACAGTGGTAACTCGATCCATCAGATAGCTCTTAAACCATCCCAGGGCCTTTCCTCTGGCACCGATCTCCCCTAGCCATTGTATTAAAATGCTGTGGGAGATGGTGTCGAAAGCTGCTGACAGGTCTAGTAGAATGAGAATAGAGGATTGTCCTCTATCCAGTGATAGTCTGATATTGTCCACTACCTCTACCAGTGCTGTCTCAGTGCTATGGGCGGCCTTGAAACCAGTCTGTGAGTGGTCCAATAGATGGTTACTCTCAAGATGATGAACAAGTTGTCTGTTGACCATGGATTCGAGTACTTTCCCAAAGTATGGGAGCAATGAGATTGGACGGTAGTTGACCAGGAGATTAGGGTCTGCACTAGGTTTCTTCAGAATGGGTCTGACTCTAGCGGTTTTCCATATTTTGGGAACTGTTTCCTGGACTAATGAATAGTTGAATAAGTCGGTGACGCTTTCAAGGAGAATGGGGGCTATCATTAATAAGAAACGTGGTGGGACAGGGTCAACTGGTGAGCCAGATTTTATTTTTAACATGGCATCTGTCAGTTCAGTGGATTCAAATTGGGAGAATTCCTCCAGGACAGGGGACTGACATATTTGTAAGACCGGGTTAGTTTCAAGTTTTTAATTGGAGCTTCTTGAGGTGGGAAGGAGTTGTGTATTACATTAATTTTATCATCGAAGAACTTGGAGAGGGAATCTATCCAATCCTGCGAAGGACCGATCCCTGTCTTTAGTTGGGGGACGTAAACTCCTTTAGGACCCTGTAAAGCTCCATATTAGGAGTTCGCCGCTTTTCGATGCGATTTAGCAAAAACAGTTTCTTAGCCTGTCTGATGCTCTCCATGTAATTACGATGAACATGTTTATACTTTCTGTGGTCCATAGGATCTTTACTCCTTCTCCACTTACGTTCAATCACTCTACAGGAATGTTATATTATTTTTAGTTGCTCCGTGAACCAGGAAGCAGATCTAGATTTGATTTTCACCTTATTAAACGGGGCAATCTTATCTAAGGTGCGAGTGATTTCATCTTCGAAGGTAGTTGCCATCCTGTCGACATTTTCGGCCTGATCTTTTGAGAATGGCCTAAAGAAAGCTGAAAAAGAGCTGGCCGTAACCTTTCGCCAGGACCTGTGCCAAATTAATTCATTTTAGTGCTCTATCTTTTCGAAAAAAGCTGGGATCGAAAATTTTAAAAGATGGTGGTCTGACCACAGTAGGGAGGGTTCGACTGTGACACCCAGGGAATTAGTAAATAGTAGATCAAGGGTATGTCCAGCAGTGTGAGTTGGACCTGTCACCATTTGAACTAGCCCCAGAGAATCCATGTCAGTGGTAAGCTGGTTGGTATCTGAGTCAGTCATGATTTCAGCATGGTAATTAAAATCCCCTACTAAAAGGAATTGGTCAGTAGCAAGTACATGTGGGGCTATCTGTTCACACAGCATGTGTGTGAAATCTTTCTTTGGGCCAGGGGGTCTATATACAAGAGCTCCTCTCCATGGGCTTTGAGATAAGCCATCGATTCTAAAAATGCATAATTCAATCTGTTTGGTACTTATTGAGTCCAAGAAGTAATTTTATGCCTGGACCAGAGGCAATAAGTAGGCCCCCTCCTCTCTTTCCCTTTCTATCAACTCTAATTATCT
>CAWUFW010027733.1:0-25246 GCA_963921515.1 Calotriton arnoldi
TAAAGCAGGCCATGTGCACTGCCCCCATCTTACAGAGTCCAGACTACACCAAAAAGTTCATTGTCCAAACAGATGCTTCTGAGCTGGGTGTGGGAGCTGTACTGTCTCAACTGAATGATGAAGGTCAAGACCAGCCAGTAGCTTTTATTAGCAGAAGGCTGACCCCTAGAGAGAAACGTTGGTCAGCTATAGAGAGGAGGCCTTTGCTGTGGTATGGGCCCTGAAGAAGCTGAGGCCATACTTGTTTGGTACTCACTTCATAGTTCAGACTGACCACAAGCCCCTCCTATGGCTAAAGCAGATGAAAGGTGAAAACCCAAAACTTTTGAGGTGGTCCATTTCCCTACAGGGGATGGACTATACAGTGGAACATAGGCCTGGGACCCAACATGCCAATGCAGATGGACTCTCAAGGTATTTCCACTTTGAACACGAAGACTCAACTGGTCAAGGTTAGTTTAGTGTCCCTACGTTTGGGGGGTTGTGTAGGAGAGTAGGATCTGCCTCTTATGTTGCCCCCACTTTTTTTCTGATGTTAGCACTGGTTTCTGGCTATAGTCTGGCTGGGTCCCTGCCAATCAGGGCCCCAGCCTCTCTGTTCTCTCTAAACGACATGGAGTGCACTCTAGGTGCACTAGTGATTGGATACTGTGGTGCCTTATGAGTCCCTAGTATATGGTACCTTAGGTGCCAAGGGCATAGGTACTTCACAGGCCTCCCAGGGGCTGCAGCATGTGTTATGCCACCCCTGGGAAGCAGTCTAAATCTGACACCACAGGCCTGCTACTGCAGCCTGGGTGAGGTGGTGCTAGCACCCCTCACTGAGATATAGGTTTCCTATATCTCTCCTGCACACACATATAAACCTATCAGTCACCCCTAAGGCAGGCCCTATCAATCCTGAGGGCAGGGTGCTTGGCTTCTATGTGAGGGGGTGCCTCTGCATGAGCAGGGCCCCTCTGCAGTTCTCAGAGTCCATTCTCTGGTGCTGTTTGTGGATGCGGTTAAACCATATACTCTTAAGTGCATTATATCCTCGCGGTAAATGCTAACTTTGGAATGGCTGCATCAAAACATGTCGTGTTTGGTGTCAAACATCTTGGAATACTACCCCCCGCCAATCTTGGCGGCGGGAGTAGCATTCCACCCTTCTAGAGGATAAGACATGTACCTGCTGTGGAAACGCGGTAGAATCCTAAAGAGCCCTGGCATCACAAAATGGATGCCACCAGTCACAGACACTGGGCTGCCCTCCTGCTGATGACCGAAACTCACAGTGGAGGAAGCCCAACAATAGGCATCCTGTCACAGGGAGGTGTAACCACCTTCCAGACAGGGTTTAGTGTATTGGGGCTGGGTGGGTGCACTCTTAGAGTGCTTTGAAGTCCTGCACTGGGGGAGCAGAAGGCTCCTCTGTGCATATGCCAGTTCAAACCAGCTCAGGGGCTACCTGCCCCTGCTCTGGCGCGAAACTGGACAAAGGGAAGTGGGTGTAGCCACCCCCTCCCTTGACCCTCCCATAGGTGGGGTCATAGAGCTAGTCCATCCCTCTTTTTAGTATAAGAGGGGAACCTTGCCATTGCAAAGCAGATAACCCCTGGACAACGCTCTACAGAAGAATCCTGGCCCTTCGACGTTCCACTACCTTTGGAAGACAGAAGAATCTCCCTTGGAGTCAAGGAGTGACTCCCCTGCTTGGCAGGCACCAAAAACGACAACGACGGTCGCAAACTACGCCGCTCCCGCCGGAGTCCGAAGTCCCTGCAGCCCAAGAAGTGGATTTCCTGACCTCTCCCAGGCCATCGTGAGTCCCCAGCGAAGCTGAGGCAAGTGGACCCCACGAGTAACGAGGAACCGCGACCCCTGGGTACCGTGCACTATTGTCGAGTGCAACCCCTTCACAACGTTCTACGAACCTGTGCTTTGGACCACGTGTGGTCCCGACCTCCAGCAGGAATCCCTCCGAAGATCAGAGGCCTACACCGTCCCGAGTGACCGTGGGCCCCTGTTGAGTGATTCCGCCCGAGGTGTCTTCGCGATCCCTTGCCCGCCGGCTTGTGGGTCCCCAGAAGACTTCTTAAAGAAACCAAAGGGCTCCCCTGGTTGCTCCAGGCCTGCCCTGACTTACCCTCGCTGGGTGAGTTCCACAGACCTTGCTGGTCTGCGCCATCGACTTTTCTTCATCTCCCCGAGACTTGCGGCTGCCAAGGCTTGTTGGCTCCGATCGAGTTGCCGACACCGCAGTCAGCTGCAGACGTCGAGGGACACACCGAATCCAGCTCCTGGTCGTCGTCGACGCCTCCTGGACCACGTGGCTGAAGAGTCAAGGCACCCGCAACCGACCTGAAGCGACCGACGACGGTGGGCATCCATCTTCCTTGCCCCGGGTCACTGCCAAGTGACTTTGAACACTGTCCCCTCTGCTTTCAGGTCATCCTTCTTCAGAATCCAGGCTTGGATTCCACCGGACACTTCTTCAGCTCCCGCAAGCAGCAAGTCTTCTTTGTTCGCCATTGAAAACGACGCGCGACCCGACACCAAAGGACACCTGTGCACCTGGCTTCCCTGGGTGAGGTAACTCCAGCACTACGGTGCTCCTGTGGGTGTGGGCCCTAGAACTACTTACCCTGTAAGTGACTTGCTTGTAGGTTCTCCCGAAGTATCCTAAAACTCTTTATTTCCAACCGCGACTTGCCCCATTGAAGTTAACGGCGATTCGCGCCTGTGTATCCACACTGCACGCGTCCCCCGTGGGTCCTTTACTTACCTGCCTTGGGTGGTTTCGTGAGGCCCCAGCACTTCTGAAGGCCCTAGGCCTTGTCTCCTTGCAAGTCGTTGTTTCTAAGTCTCTTACTTAGTATATGGTCTGGTACGCCCCTAGGGCCCCAGCCATATTTTGTGCTTAACTTATTGTGAAACGTTGATTTGTGCATATGTTTGTCTTCTAATCTCATAAAGAGATTAGTAGAGAGTTATTTAGAAATAAATACATATATATTTGATATATATACCTGTGTGGTGTCTTTTCATTTGGTGATTCAAGAGATTATATGGTAAAACAAGCTGCTTTACATTCCTCCGAGACTTAGCCTGAAGGCTGCTCTCCACAGCTACCACTAGGATAGCTTTCTTTAAAAGGTTGTCTTAAACCTATCTACCATAAGAGTCGATTTGCCCTGGTGCAAGGTGTCCACTTTAATTAGTGAACAGCATATACCAGGCCAACTTCTCACACCGCCTTATAACGCTTCAGAACCGCATGGTCCTAGACGTCATCCTTGCTGATCGTGGTGGTGTGTGTAAATTGATCGGTTCCAGCTGCTGCGTGTACATCCCAGACAACGCACCTTCAGTGTACAATGCCATCCAACGTCTGCATCGCCTTTCTTCTGAAATTCATCTGGATGAAGGCAACTGGTCCCTCACAGGCTGGATCTGGGGCCTCCTTTCCCAATGGGGGTGGAGGGTCCTCATCTTCCTTGCCTTGGGAGTAACTGTCCTGGTCTCCTGCTGTTTGTGCTTTCAGTGCCTGCCAGTACTCTGTACAATGTGTGTCCAGACCATCAAGCCTCCTCCCTCCAACATTCACAACACTAATATGATGATGATGCTTCAACAAGAAACCGATGGCCTTATGAACATTGACATTTCTTAAAGTATTTGCCACTCAATGGCAAAAGGAGGGTCTGAGGAAAAGTGTTCTTCTGATCGGCATCATTTGTACCGGGACTCCATTGTTTTTATTACCATTTCGTGTCAAACACTTCCACACGACCCACCTGGTCGTTTCTGCTGATGCCTGAGGAAATTCTAACTGACACGACAAAAACCATCTTGCAGCCTGCATTTCTGCCCAGGAACTGTCGCACACCCAACCCCTGTTCTTTGCAGTTCGACAGAAAGCCATAAGACACTCACGCCCTGTGTAAATGATTTGTTTTCCATCTCCTGCTCCCTGCCTGGTAAACATCCTTGACACCGTGATCAGGTTATCTGGACAATGGTCTGACTGCTGGGCCTTGATCAGGGTGATTGGACAATGGTTTGAATGACCGTGCTTTGATCAAGCTGAGTGAACAATGATTTGAGTACAAAGCCTTGACCAGGTCACCAACTACAAACATCGTCTGGATCTGGTTATCAACTGCAAACACTGCCCTGATTGAACAATGGACTAACAGCCAAAAGACTGGAATGAAAAAGTATAAAAGGCTTGTAAGCTGCGGAGTAAAGCAGCAGCCTCCTCTGTCTTGTTTCCTAACGAGCTTGGGACTCTGTTCCATAGCCCGGGCTATTTGAATAAATCTGGGTTCCTCCTGCAGACGAAGGCTCCTGTGTCTCCTTTTACTATGTATGAAGGGTATTGAAGACTTGGGCAATTCCCCCGCCGCCGAGACCCAGTGAGTGGGTTATTCCGGTTCCTCATCTCTCTTATGGGAAAGTATGAGTTCCTCTGGTGGACAAATTCTCTGCCAGAGTGATAAGAGTGGTCAGATTCCCTGGAAGGGGACCTATGCCTCTCCTCCACTCTGTCAGTTCTCTTAGGAAGAATTCCTCTGTCCTTTTCAGGCCCCTTGAGGCCTGGCCCTTCAATCACAGAGTCCTGGTCATTCTGATTTTCATCATCTGACCCAGATACTGTAATTGACCCACCCACTGATTCAGACCCATTAGCTCCTAGAGCTAATCTAAGATCATCTGCTGTCAGCAGATCTATCAGGTGTAGTGTGGAGGGACTCTGTCCTAGCTTCAGGTGCCTTGCAGCACACATGGTTCTCAGCTCAGAGAAAGCCATGTCCTTATACTGAGGCTGAGTGGATCCACTGGGTCCACCCTTTAAGGACATTCTAGTGTTGTGCAGTGTTGTACTACCTACACTAGTTTGTGGCCTACTGATACTAGCTTGAGCTGTAGAAAGGGTGTGCTATCCCTTGGCACACAGCTCTGAACTTATTGATACTAAGCTTGACTTTATATGTACCTTAAGTACCTATAGTGGTTTTCAGTTAGTAATTCAAATAGAGATTTTCTGGTAAAACAATAGCAAGCTGGAATCCCACACGCTGCCCACCAATGTGAGAAGTTTGCCTGGTATATGCTGTTCACTAATTAAAGTGGACACCTTGCACCAGAACAATTCGACTCTTATGGTAGATAGGTTTAAGACAACCTTTATAGAAAGCTATCCTAGTGGTAGCTGTGGAGAGCAGCCTTCAGGCTAAGTCTTGAAGGAATGTAAAGCAGCTTGTTTTACCACACAATCTCTTGAATCACCAAATGAAAAGACACCACACAGGTATATATATCAAATATATATGTATTTATTAATAAACACTCTCTACTAATCTCTTTATGAGATTAGAGGTCAGAAAGATATGTACAAGTCAAATGTTATCAAAATAAGTTTAGCACAATCGAATATCACAATCTTAGTTTACTAGACCTAGGTCTAGGGCATCTAGAATCGAGGGACCCCAAGAACCACCCCAGGTAGTTGTAGGAGACCCACAGGGGACGGACGCGGTGACCTGGCACCGGTGCGAGTCCTGTGCGAGTCTATGCGCTCAGACGCGATTGAGATTTCAATGTTAAAGGTCCCTTGCGTGTTCGAGGCGAACACACCGATCGGTCCTTGTTCGAGTCGAAGGACGCGGTTGTGAGAAGTTGGCCTGGTATATGCTGTCCACTAATTATAGTGGGCACCTTGCACCAGTCCAAACAACCCTTTATTTGAGATAGGTTAAAGACAACCTTATTGAAAGCTATCCTAGTGGTAGCTATGGAGAGCAGCCTTCAGGCTAAGTCTTGAAGGAATGTAAAGCAGCTTGTTTTACCAGTCTATAATCTCTTGAGTGACCAAATGAAAGAGCACCACACCAGGTATATATTCAAAATATATGTATTTATTGCTAAACACACCCCTCTAGTCTCTTTATGAGGCTAGAGTTCGAAGTACATAAGTTATAAGTTATTAAATCACAGTAATAGCACAAATACACGTTTGGGCCCTAGGGGCGTACCAAACCATATACCAATAAAGTGGTATGCGAACCACGACTGAACTAGACACTAGGCCTAGAGCCTCTAGAAGTGCTTGGACCACAAGGAACCACCCAAGGTAGTGACACAGGGGACCTACGGGAGACGCGTGCAGTGTAAATACACAACCGCGATACACCGTTGACTTCTATGGAGAAAGTCGGGATCGGGAAAATAGAGAAAAGGGACACTTAAAAGATGACTAGGACAAAACCCTTTGAGATCTAGGACTTTAAAGAGTCTCTACCCACGGGAGCACCGGAGTACTCGTGGTACCTCACCCAGGAAGCCGGGTGCATAGGTGCCTTTCGGGGTCGGGTTTCGTCGTCGATTCGAATGGCGATCTGCTGCAAAGTGCTGCTGGCGGCCAAGAGAAAAGTGTCCGGGGTGGATCCAAGAGTGGATCGGAGTTCTGAAGAACCTGAAAGCAGAGGGGACAGAGTCTGGGTCACTAGCCAGTGACCAGGAAGGCGATGGACAGATGCCCACCGATGTCGAGTGCTTCAGGTGCGTTGACGGTCGTCTTGACTCTTCAGTCACGAGGTCCGGAAGGCGTTGTCGGCGACCAGGAGCAGGATTCGGGCTGGTACACGATGTCTGTCGAGTGCTGAGGTGTCGGCGACCGGATTGGACCCAACAAACCTTGGCAACGGCAAGTCTCGGTGAAGATGTAGATCGTCGATGTTGCAGACCAGCAAGGTCTGTGGAACTCACCCAGCGAGGGTAAGTGAGGGCAGGCCTGGAGCAACCAGGATGCCAAGTAAGAAAAGGATTGGCCTTCGTTAAGGGCTACTAGCCAACGGGCTAGCGACCGCGAAGGAGCCTCGTGACGCCGCACGTGGATCTGGCTTACAGGACACTTGTGGAGTGGGGGCCAGTGATCTTCGGTGCAGGTGGTGCTGGAGGCTAGGGCTACTCGGAGCCCAACACACAAGATGATGGACGGAATGCTGCACATTGGCAAACATTCACCCCCAGTCACAGATCTGGGTTTAATCCATCGTTATTTTGCTTCACCACGCCACCCCAGTTCAGACATAGCCATATGCAAATCAGTCTTGAACCTGTGCCTCATGGGAACAATCCAGAACGAACTGCCAAGCCATGTCTTCCCTGGACCGGAATCAAGCATCCTAGGACCGGTTTCAGGCTATCAGCCTTCATCAGCCAGGATAGCTTGACTCCAGTGGCGTAGTGAGCACGGGACCAACGTCTGGGCATACCCTTCCCACTTAGGGCGAAATGCAAAACACACAAGATGATGGACGGAATGCTGCACATTGGCAAACATTCACCCCCAGTCACAGATCTGGGTTTAATCCATCGTTATTTTGCTTCACCACGCCACCCCAGTTCAGACATAGCCATATGCAAATCAGTCTTGACCCTGTGCCTCATGGGAACAATCCAGACCGAACTGCCAAGCCATGTCTTCCCTGGACCGGAATCAAGCATCCTAGGACCGGTTTCAGGCTATCAGCCTTCATCAGTCAGGATAGCTTGACTCCAGTGGCGTAGTGAGCACGGGACCCACGTCTGGGCATAGCCTTCCCACTTAGGGCGAAATGCAAAACACACAAGATGATGGACGGAATGCTGCACATTGGCAAACATTCACCCCCAGTCACAGATCTGGGTTTAATCCATCGTTATTTTGCTTCACCACGCCACCCCAGTTCAGACATAGCCATATGCAAATCAGTCTTGACCCTGTGCTTCATGGGAACAATCCAGACCGAACTGCCAAGCCATGTCTTCCCTGGACCGGAATCAAGCATCCTAGGACCGGTTTCAGGCTATCAGCCTTCATCAGCCAGGATAGCTTGACTCCAGTGGCGTAGTGAGCACGGGACCCACGTCTGGGCATACCCTTCCCACTTAGGGCGAAATGCAAAACACACAAGATGATGGACGGAATGCTGCACATTGGCAAACATTCACCCCCAGTCACAGATCTGGGTTTAATCCATCGTTATTTTGCTTCACCACGCCACCCCAGTTCAGACATAGCCATATGCAAATCAGTCTTGACCCTGTGCCTCATGGGAACAATCCAGACCGAACTGCCAAGCCATGTCTTCCCTGGACCGGAATCAAGCATCCTAGGACCGGTTTCAGGCTATCAGCCTTCATCAGCCAGGATAGCTTGACTCCAGTGGCGTAGTGAGCATGGGACCCACGTCTGGGCATACCCTTCCCACTTAGGGCGAAATGCAAAACACACAAGATGATGGACGGAATGCTGCACATTGGCAAACATTCACCCCCAGTCACAGATCTGGGTTTAATCCATCGTTATTTTGCTTCACCACGCCACCCCAGTTCAGACATAGCCATATGCAAATCAGTCTTGACCCTGTGCCTCATGGGAACAATCCAGACCGAACTGCCAAGCCATGTCTTCCCTGGACCGGAATCAAGCATCCTAGGACCGGTTTCAGGCTATCAGCCTTCATCAGCCAGGATAGCTTGACTCCAGTGGCGTAGTGAGCACGGGACCCACGTCTGGGCATACCCTTCCCACTTAGGGCGAAATGCAAAACACACAAGATGATGGACGGAATGCTGCACATTGGCAAACATTCACCCCCAGTCACAGATCTGGGTTTAATCCATCGTTATTTTGCTTCACCACGCCACCCCAGTTCAGACATAGCCATATGCAAATCAGTCTTGACCCTGTGCCTCATGGGAACAATCCAGACCGAACTGCCAAGCCATGTCTTCCCTGGACCGGAATCAAGCATCCTAGGACCGGTTTCAGGCTATCAGCCTTCATCAGCCAGGATAGCTTGACTCCAGTGGCATAGTGAGCACGGGACCCACGTCTGGGCATACCCTTCCCAATTAGGGCGAAATGCAAAACACACAAGATGATGGACGGAATGCTGCACATTGGCAAACATTCACCCCCAGTCACAGATCTGGGTTTAATCCATCGTTATTTTGCTTCACCACGCCACCCCAGTTCAGACATAGCCATATGCAAATCAGTCTTGACCCTGTGCCTCATGGGAACAATCCAGACCGAACTGCCAAGCCATGTCTTCCCTGGACCGGAATCAAGCATCCTAGGACCGGTTTCAGGCTATCAGCCTTCATCAGCCAGGATAGCTTGACTCCAGTGGCGTAGTGAGCACGGGACCCACGTCTGGGCATACCCTTCCCACTTAGGGCGAAATGCAAAACACACAAGATGATGGACGGAATGCTGCACATTGGCAAACATTCACCCCCAGTCACAGATCTGGGTTTAATCCATCGTTATTTTGCTTCACCACGCCACCCCAGTTCAGACATAGCCATATGCAAATCAGTCTTGACCCTGTGCCTCATGGGAACAATCCAGACCGAACTGCCAAGCCATGTCTTCCCTGGACCGGAATCAAGCATCCTAGGACCGGTTTCAGGCTATCAGCCTTCATCAGCCAGGATAGCTTGACTCCAGTGGCGTAGTGAGCACGGGACCCACGTCTGGGCATACCCTTCCCACTTAGGGCGAAATGCAAAACACACAAGAGCCCAAAGCACGACTTCTTGGGAGACCCAGAAGAGGATGCACTTGCAAATGTGCTCGGTGTCCAGGGGTCACGGTCTCAAGTCACCCACGATAGCCACGGGCCTCAGCTTTGCTGGGGACTCAGGGTAGCCTCGGGAAGTCTGAGAATCCACCTCTGGTGATGCGATGACTTCGGCATCCGACGGGAGCTTCAGAAATGCGAACCGGACAGATGCTTCTTTGGTGCCTGCCAAGCAGGGAGTCACTCCTTGACCCCAAGGGAGATTCTTCAGTCCTCTAATCGTGAGTAGAGCGTCGAAGGTCCAGGATTCAGTTTCAGAGTTTCGTCCAGGGATAATCTAAAGTCCTAAGGACTGGGTTCCTACCTTTATTCTAAAGATAGGGGTTGGACTACTCTGTGGCCCCACCTATGGGTGGGTCAGGGCAGAGGGGTGGCTACACCCCTTTCCCTTTGTCCAGTTCGCGCCAAAGCAGGGGCTGCAAGCCCCTGATCCGGTTTGAACTGGGGTATGCACTAGGGACACCAAATGTGCCCCCAGTGCAGGACTTCAAAGCACCCGAAAGTGCTCCGCCCAGCCCCAATACACATTATCCTGTCTGGGGAGGTGGTCACACCTCCCTGGGACAGGAAACCTATTGTCCAGGCCTCCCCTGCCGGAGTTTCGTCCAGCAGCAGGAGGCCAGACTCGTGTCTGTGGCAGCAGCATCCATTTTGTGATGCCAGGGCTCTGGAAAGAAGTTACCGGACTAGTCAGAGTTAACATGTCTTTCCCTCTAGAAGGGTGGAATGCTACCCCGCCGCCAGAATTGGCGGGGGGTAGTATTCCAAGATGTTTGACACCAAACACGACATGTTTAGGTGCAGCCATTCCAAAGTTAGCATTTTACCGCGAGGATATAATGCGCTTAAGAGTATATGGTCAGGCTGCACTACAAACAGCATCAGAGATGGTCTCCGAACGCTGCAGAGGGGCCCTGCTCATGCAGGGGCACCCTCTCACATAGGAACCACGCACTCTGCCTTTAGGATTGATAAGGCCTGCCTTAGGAGTGACTTATAGGTTTATATGTGTGTATGTATTTTGTGATATAGGTAACCTATATCACAGTAAGGAGTGCATGCACCACCTTACGCAGGCTGCAGTAGCAGACCTGTGGTGTCAGTTTGGATGGCCTTCCAGGGTGGCATAATACATGCTGCAGCCCCTGGCAGGCCTCTGAGGTACCTATGCCCTTGGTACATAGTATACCATATACTAGGGACTTATAAGGGCACTCCAGATCCCAATCAGTGATGTGCCTAAGGCACATGGAAACCATTTTAGAGAGGAAGCAGCTAGGCTGGGGTTCTGATTAGCAGGGCCCCAGCCAGACTAATGTCGAAAAACAGTGAAGCATCAGCAAAAATGGGGGTACCCATGTGAAGCAGATCCTACTCTCCTACACAACCCCCCCAAACGTAGGGACATTAAACTAACCTTGCCCAGTTAAGTCTTCATGTTCTAAGTGGAAATACCTAGAGAGTCCATCTGCATTCGCATGGTTACTCCCAGGCCTATGTTCCACTGTAAAGTCCATCCCCTGTAGGGAAATGGACCACCTAAGCAGTTTGGAGTTTTCACCCTTCATTTGTTTTAGCCATAAGAGGGGCTTATGGTCTGTCTGAACCAGGAAGTGTGTACCAAACAAGTATGGCCTCAACTTCTTCAGAGCCCAGACCACAGCAAAGGCCTCCCTCTCTATGGCTGACCAACGTTTCTCTCTAGGGGTCAGCCTTCTGCTAATAAAAGCGACTGGCTGATCCTGACCTTCTTCATTCAATTGTGACAGTACAGCCCCTACCCCCAATTCAGATGCATCAGTTTGAACAATGAACTTCTTGGAGTAATCAGGACTCTGCAGAATTGGAGCAGTGCACATGGCCTGCTTGAGGTCATCAAATGCCTTTTGACAGCTAACTGTCCACTGAACCTTTTGGGCATTTTCTTAGAAGTTAAGTCATTCAGGGGTGTCACTATTGATCCATACCCCTTGACAAATCTCCTATAGTACCCAGTCAGGCCTAAGAAGGCTCTCACCTGAGTCTGGGTAGTGGGAGCAGTCCAGTCCATGATGGTCTGGATCTTGCTCTGCAAAGGTTGAACCTGGCCTCCACCCACAAGGTGGCCCAGGTGCACAACCTGACTCTGCCCTATCTGGCACTTAGTGGCCTTGATAGTCAGGCCTGCCTTTTGCAGGGCCTGTAAAACATTCCTGAGGTGGACCAGGTGATCCTCCCAGGTGGAGCTAAAGACAGCAATATCATCTAGATAAGCTGCACTATAGGCTTCCAGTCCTGTGAGAACTGTATTCACCAACCTCTGGAAAGTGGCAGGTGCATTCTTCAGACCAAAGGGCATTACCACAAATTGATAATGTCCACTAGGGGTCGAGAATGCTGTTTTGGGCTTTGCAGTATCAGCTAGTCTGATCTGCCAGTAGCCAGCTGTTAGGTCAAATGTGCTGAGATATTTGGCAGAGGCCAAAGTATCTATGAGCTCATCTGCCCTGGGTATTGGATGGGCATCAGTCCTAGTGACTGCATTGAGACCCCTGTAGTCCACACAAAACCTCATCTCTCTTTTTCCACCACTGGTGTGAGGTTTCGGTACAAGGACTACTGGACTAGCCCAAGGGCTATCTGAGGGTTCAATAACTCCCAATTCCAACATTTTCTGGACTTCAGTCCTGATACAGTCCCTGACATGGTCAGGTTGCCTATAAATCTTGTTTTTAATAGGCAGACTGTCCCCAGTGTCCACTTCATGAGTGCACCAGGTGGTCTGACTGGGTGTCAGTGAAAACATATGTCTAAACTGATTGAGGACTTGCCTGCAATCAGTTTGTTGCTGGGTAGTGAGGCTGCCTGCCAAGGCTACACCATCAACTGACCCATCGTCAGGGTTCTGTGAGAGCAGGTCAGGGAGTGGGTCACTCTCTTCCTCCTGCCCTTCATCAGTAGCCATGAGCAAGCCCATGTCTGCCCTGTCCACATATGGTTTTAACCTGTTGACATGGAGAACCCTGTGGGGACTCCTGGGTGTTCCTAGGTCTACTAAATAAGTGACCTCACCCTTCTGCTCAACAATAGTGTGGGGTCCACTCCATTTATCTTGGAGAGCTGCTGGGGCCACTGGCTCCAACACCCACACCTTCTGTCCTGGCTGGTAAACAGTCAGAACAGCCTTTTGGTCATGCCAGGCCTTCTGAAGTTCCTGGCTAGCCTCAAGGTTTTTGGTTGCCTTTTTCATGTACTCAGCCATCCTGGAGCGGAGACCAAGTACATAGTCCACTATATCTTGCTTTGGGGGCTTGAGAGGTAACTCCCATCCTTCCTTCACCAAGCACAGTGGACCCCTCACAGGGTGGCCAAACAGAAGTTCAAAGGGCTGTAACCAACCCCTTCTGAGGCACCTCCCTATATGCGAATAAAAGGCAGGGCAAGAGTATGTCCCATCTACGCCTAAGCTTTTCTGGGAGCCCTTTAATCATGCCCTTCAAGGTTTTGTTGAATCTCTCAACTAAACCATTGCATTGTGGGTGATAGGGTGTGGTGAACTTATAAGTCACTCCACACTCCTTCCACATTGCTTTTAAGTACCCAGACATGAAGTTAGCACCCCTGTCTGATACTACCTCCTTAGGAAAGCCCACTCTTGAGAAGATTCCCAGGAGGGCCCTTGCCACCACAGGTGCTGTAGTGGTCCTGAGGGGAATAGCTTCTGGGTACCTGGTGGCATGATCCACTACCACCAGGATAAACCTGTGCCCAGAGGCTGTTTGGGGATCCATGGGACCAACAATGTCAATCCCTACCCTTTCAAAGGGCACCCCCACCACAGGTAGT
Source organism: Calotriton arnoldi (assembly GCA_963921515.1). Classification (NCBI taxonomy): domain Eukaryota; kingdom Metazoa; phylum Chordata; class Amphibia; order Caudata; family Salamandridae; genus Calotriton; species Calotriton arnoldi. The sequence continues at coordinate 13,446 of CAWUFW010027733.1, forward strand.
GGTATCAGGGGGCCTTTGTAGTGCCACCTGCTTTGCCACTGGCTTGGCAGGTTACACAGGAGCGACAAAACTCCTTACTGTCTTCAGACATGTGGGGCCAGTGAAAGTGAGGGACAATTCTGTCCCAAGTCTTGTTCTGGCCCAGGTGACCTGCTAAGGGAATATCGTGGGCTAGGGTCAATAGGAAGCCCCTGAACTTCAAAGGTATTACCAACCTCCTGGTAGCACCAGGCTTGGGGTCTCTACTCTCTGAGTACAGGAGTCCATCATCCCAATACACTGTATGGGGACCACTAGCTTTCCCAGCAGCCTCAGCAGCAGCTTGCTGTTTGAGGGGTTCAAGGGAGGGGCAGCTCTGCTGCTCCTGGCTCAGATCTGCCCTAGAAGGTCCCCTGTCCCCAAGAACTCAACCTGGTCAGGTTCAAGTTCCTCTGGGACAGTTCCTTCTTCAGGGCTGAGATCATCCCCCTCAAGGGACTGATCTTCCTCCTGAGCCAAGGGGAAGGCACTGCCTTAACCCTACTACTCCTCCTCTTGGAAGGCACTTGGTCCATTCTTCCAGAATCCAAGGCCTGTTCAGTGCTAGACATTTTGGCTTGTGACCTGGTCACAGCAAACACATCTGCAGGGATCCCCAGCATTTCTGCATGGGTCCTGAGCTCCACTTCTGCCCAAGCAGAAGTCTCTAAGTCATTGCCAAGCAAGCATTCGACTGGTAGGTTTGCACTTACCACAACCTTCTTAAGGCCAGTTACCCCTCCCCAGGAGAAGTTAACAACTGCCAGAGTATGGTCTGTTCTGACATTGCTAGCATTGGTCACTTGGTACATCTCACCAAGCATAACTTGCCCAGGAAGCACAAGGTCTTGTGTCACCATTGTGACACTTGCCCCTGTGTCCCTAAATGCCAAAGCCTCACGTCCATTGATTAAAGGCTGTTGTCTGTACTTGCCCAGATTACTGGGACTCACAGTGGAGGTCACATCCATGCCTCCATCACAGACTAACACAGCCTGAGTCAGTTCTCTGACTAAGTCAGAGCCCAACTCAGTTCCCAGGGTGAACCCTACTAAACCCTTTGCTGGAGCACTTCCACCAACTGTACTAGGGGGAACAGGTGCCTTAGGGGCATTGGTGGGTGCTGGACTGGAGTCTTTGGACTTGGTGCAATCACTGGTCCAGTGGGTCTTTTGTTTACAGACCTTGCACCATGGTTTTCTTTGGCCTTTCCCTTTGGTAGACTGTGAATCCCCACCAGAAGAAGATTTTTGGGGGCCTGATGAAGACTTTTGATCTTTACCCTTCTCCCCACCCTTGTCAGAGTTCTTAGCATCTTGCTTCCTGGTTTCCCCACCTTGGTTCTGTACCTTCTGCTTCACCCTGGTCCTGACCCATTTGTCTGCCTTCTTTCCCAATTCTTGGGGAGAGGTCAGATCAGAGTCTACCAGGTATTGATGCAACAGCTGATTTTGACAGTTATTAAGAATCTGCTCCCTCATTATCAGATTGTACAATCCTGAGAAGTCACACACCTTACTGCCCATCAACCAGCCTTCCAGAGCCTTGGCAGAACAATCCACATAGTCTACCCAGTCTTGAGTCTGTGCTTTTTGGGTGTCTCTGAACTTCAACCTGTACTGTTCAGTGGTTAGGCCAAACCCATCAATAAGAGCACTCTTCAAGACCTTGTAATTATCAGCATCCTCCTCTCTAACAGTGAGGAGCTTATCTCTACCTTTGTCAGCAAAGGAGAGCCACAAGATTGCTGCCCACTGCTCCTGAGGGACCTTCTGTACCTTACAGGCCCTCTCTAATGCAGTTATCCATTTGTGGATATCATCCCCACTCTGGTAGGGAGGGACAATCTTGCTCAGGTTCCTATGGTCATAGGACCTTTCCCTGTCTCTAGGGACATGGCTGCCACCATGGGACTCTAGTCCCAACTTTCTTCTCTCTCTAAGGAGATCTAGGGATTCCCTATCTAAAGCCAATTGCTTTTTCTGATTTCCAGCTGAGTCTCCTCATACTGGACCAGTCTGGTTCTCCTCTCATGAGAGGATTCCCTCCTGTGAGAGGAGACAGAGCTCCCTATAGAGGTGCCAGAGTGGTTAGACTCCTGAGAAGGAGATCTAGACTTCCTGGGCACACTCTTAATCCTTCCTGGGGGACAAAGAGGGTGTCATCTTGATCATCCTCTCATCCCACAGGAGGGATTGGGTTTTCCAGGTCAGGGTCATTGTCACCCTCCTGGCCAGTTTCAGAGGGGGCTGGGGGTATTGGTACCCCTGGCCTCGTCCTCTTCTTCTGCCCCACCCTCAGCTCCTACCCCTTCAGTCCCTACAGGTCTTACTAAGGTCATAAGCGACCAACAACTCCTTGAGGTGTTGGGTGGTGGGACTTTGGCCTGTCCTTATTTTCTCAAGTTACATAAAGCTCTCAATTCCAAGAATGGGAGTGTATCATACTTGGAGGGTGGAAGCTCAATGGCTTCCTGCAAGGATTCTTTGGATCCTGCCCTTAAAGACATTACTAGTGTGGTGTGGTGTATGCACTACCTACTCTAGTGTGGCCTACTAAACTCTCTTGAGTTGTAGAAAGGGTTGTGCTATCCCTTAACACACAACTCTAAGTTCAGTAGAACTTACTGTATTCTAAGCTTAAATTATATGTACCTTAGGTACCTTTAGTGGTTTTCAGTTGATCAATTCAATTGAGATTATCTGGTAAAACAATAGCAAGCTGGAATCCCACACGCTGCACACCAATGTGAGAAGTTGGCCTGGTATATGCTGTGCACTAATTATAGTGGGCACCTTGCACCAGTCCAAACAACCCCTTATTTGAGATACGTTAAAGACAACCTTATTGAAAGCTATCCTAGTGGTAGCTATGGAGAGCAGCCTTCAGGCTAAGTCTTGAAGGAATGTAAAGCAGCTTGTTTTACCAGTCTATAATCTCTTGAGTGACCAAATGAAAGAGCACCACACCAGGTATATATTCAAAATATATGTATTTATTGCTAAACACACCCCTCTAGTCTCTTTATGAGGCTAGAGTTCGAAGTACATAAGTTATAAGTTATTAAATCACAGTAATAGCACAAATACACGTTTGGGCCCTAGGGGCGTACCAAACCATATACCAATAAAGTGGTATGCGAACCACGACTGAACTAGACACTAGGCCTAGAGCCTCTAGAAGTGCTTGGACCACAAGGAACCACCCAAGGTAGTGACACAGGGGACCTACGGGAGACGCGTGCAGTGTAAATACACAACCGCGATACGCCGTTGACTTCTATGGAGAAAGTCGGGATCGGGAAAATAGAGAAAAGGGACACTTAAAAGATGACTAGGACAAAACCCTTTGAGATCTAGGACTTTGAAGAGTCTCTACCCACGGGTGCACCGGAGTACTCGTGTTACCTCACCCAGGGAAGCCGGGTGCATAGGTGCCTTTCGGGGTCGGGTTTCGTCGTCGATTCGAATGGCGATCTGCTGCAAAGTGCTGCTGGCGGCCAAGAGAAAAGTGTCCGGGTGGATCCAAGAGTGGATCGGAGTTCTGAAGAACCTGAAAGCAGAGGGGACAGAGTCTGGGTCACTAGCCAGTGACCAGGAAGGCGATGGACAGATGCCCACCGATGTCGAGTGCTTCAGGTGCGTTGACGGTCGTCTTGACTCTTCAGCCACGAGGTCCGGGAGGCGTTGTCGGCGACCAGGAGCAGGATTCGGGCTGGTACACGATGTCTGTCGAGTGCTGAGGTGTCGGCGACCGGATTGGACCCAACAAGCCTTGGCAACGGCAAGTCTCGGTGAAGATGTAGATCGTCGATGGTGCAGACCAGCAAGGTCTGTGGAACTCACCCAGCGAGGGTAAGTGAGGGCAGGCCTGGAGCAACCAGGATGCCAAGTAAGAAAAGGATTGGCCTTCGTTAAGGGCTACTAGCCAACGGGCTAGCGACCGCGAAGGAGCCTCGTGACGCCGCACGTGGATCTGGCTTACAGGACACTCGTGGAGTGGGGGCCAGTGATCTTCGGTGCAGGTGGTGCTGGAGGCTAGGGCTACTAGGAGCCTAAAGCACGACTTCTTCAGAGACCCAGAAGAGGATGCACTTTCAAATGTGCTCGGTGTCCAGGGGTCACGATCTCAAGTCACCCACGATAGCCACGGGCCTCAGCTTTGCTGGGGACTCAGGAGTAGCCTCGGCGAAGTCTGAGAATCCACCTCTGGTGATGCGATGACTTCGGCGTCCGACGGGAGCTTCAGAAATGCGAACCGGACAGATGCTTCTTTGGTGCCTGCCAAGCAGGGAGTCACTCCTTGACCCCAAGGGAGATTCTTCAGTCCTCTAATCATGAGTAGAGCGTCGAAGGTCCAGGATTCAGTTTCAGAGTTTTGTCCAGGGATAATCTAAAGTCCTAAGGACTGGGTTCCTACCTTTATTCTAAAGATAGGGGTTGGACTACTCTGTGGCCCCACCTATGGGTGGGTCAGGGCAGAGGGGTGGCTACACCCGTTCCCTTTGTCCAGTTTGCGCCAAAGCAGGGGCTGCAAGCCCTGATCCGGTTTGAACTGGGGTATGCACAGGGACACCAAATGTGCCCCCAGTGCAGGACTTCAAAGCACCCGAAAGTGCTCCCGCCCAGCCCCAATACACATTATCCTGTCTGGGGAGGTGGTCACACCTCCCTGGGACAGGAAACCTATTGTCCAGGCCTCCCCTGCCGGAGTTTCGTCCAGCAGCAGGAGGCCAGACTCGTGTCTGTGGCAGCAGCATCCATTTTGTGATGCCAGGGCTCTGGAAAGAAGTTACCGGACTAGTCAGAGTTAACATGTCTTTCCCTCTAGAAGGGTGGAATGCTACCCCCGCCGCCAGAATTGGCGGGGGTAGTATTCCAAGATGTTTGACACCAAACACGACATGTTTAGGTGCAGCCATTCCAAAGTTAGCATTTTACCGCGAGGATATAATGCGCTTAAGAGTATATGGTCAGGCTGCACTACAAACAGCATCAGAGATGGTCTCCGAACGCTGCAGAGGGGCCCTGCTCATGCAGGGGCACCCTCTCACATAGGAACCACGCACTCTGCCTTTAGGATTGATAAGGCCTGCCTTAGGAGTGACTTATAGGTTTATATGTGTGTATGTATTTCGTGATATAGGTAACCTATATCACAGTAAGGAGTGCATGCACCACCTTACCCAGGCTGCAGTAGCAGACCTGTGGTGTCAGTTTGGATGGCCTTCCAGGGGTGGCATAATACATGCTGCAGCCCCTGGCAGGCTCTCTGAGGTACCTATGCCCTTGGTACATAGTATACCATATACTAGGGACTTATAAGGGCACTCCAGATCCCAATCAGTGATGTGCCTAAGGCACATGGAAACCATTTTAGAGAGGAAGCAGCTAGGCTGGGGTTCTGATTAGCAGGGCCCCAGCCAGACTAATGTCGAAAAACAATGAAGCATCAGCAAAAAGTGGGGGTACCCATGTGAAGCAGATCCTACTCTCCTACATCGGTCACAGATAGAGTTGCAAGGGAGATGGACGCGCTGTGTCTAACACAGACGCGAACCTTGTGCGAGTCAGTGCAATGGAGATCTCAGTGTTACAGGCCCTTTGTGTGTTCGAGGCGAACACCGATCGGACTCAGTACGAGTCGAAGGATACAGTTTTAGATAGTGTTGCAAAGGAGATGGACGCGGTGTGTCTAACACAGACGCGAACCCTGTACGAGTCAGCGCAATTGTCGCACTTAGAAAGTTAGAGTTTTAGGACACTTCTAGGGAAGCTACAAGCAAGTCACTTACAGGGTAAGTAGTTCTAGGGCCCACACCCACAGGAGCACCGTAGTGCTGAAGTTACCTCACCCAGGGAGCCGGGTGCATAGGTGTTCTTTGGTGTCGGGTCGCGGCGTCGTTTTCAATGGGAGCCAGTGAAGACTTGCTACTTGCGGCGATAGGAGAAGTGTCCGGAGGAATCCAAGCCTGGATTCGGAAGATGGAAGACCTGAAAGCAGAGGGGACAGTGTTCAAAGTCACTTGGCAGTGACTCGGGGCAAGGAAGATGGATGCCCACCGTCGTCGCAAGATTCAGGTCGTTCGCAGTTGCCTTGACTCTTCAGCCACGAGGTCCAGGAGGCGCCGACGACGACCAGGAGCTGGATTCGGTGTGCCCCACGATGTCTGCAGCTTACTGCGGTGTCGGCGACTCGATCGGAGCCAACAAGCCTTGGTAACAGCAAGTCTCGGGGAAAGTGTGAAGAGGCAATGGCGCAGACCAGCAAGGTCTAGGGGACTCACCCAGCGAGGGTAAGTCAGGGCAGGCCTGGAGCAATCAGGGAGCCCTTTGGTTTCTTTGGAAAGTCTTCTGGGGACCCACAAGCCAGCTGGCAAGGGATCGCGAAGATGCCTCGGGAGGATTCGCTCAACAGGGGCCCACGGTCACTCGGGACGTGGTAGGCCTCTGATCTTAGGAGGGATTCCTGCTGGAGGCTGGGACCACACGTGGTCCAAAGCACAAGTTCGTGGAACGTTGTGAAGGGGTTGCACTCGACAATAGTGCACAGTACCCAGGGGTCGCGGTTCCTTGTTACTCTTGGGGTCCATTGGCCTCAGCTTCGCTGGGGACTCACGATGGCCTTTGAGAAGTCAGGAAATCTACTTCTTGGGCTGCAGGGACTTCGGACTCCGGCGGGAACGGCGTAGTTTGCGACCGTCGTATGTAGTTTTTGGTGCCTGCCAAGCAGGGGAGTCACTCCTCGACTCCAAGGGAGATTCTTCAGTCTTCCAAAGGTAGTGGAACGTCGAAGGTCCGGGATTCTTCTTGTAGAGCGTCGTCCAGGGAAATCTAGGGTGCAATGCACAGGTTCCCCCTCTTATACTAAAAGAAAGGGAGGGACTAGCTCTATGACCCTACCTATGGGAGGGTCAGGGGAGTGGGTGGCTACACCCACTTCCCTTTGTCCAGTTTCACGCCAGAGCAGGGACAGGTAGCCCCTGAGCCGGTTTGAACTGGCATATGCACAGAGGAGCCTTCTGCTCCCCAGTGCAGGACTTCAAAGCACTCTAAGAGTGCACCCACCCAGCCCCAATACACTAAACCCTGTCTGGAAGGTGGTCACACCCCCTTGGGACAGGATATCTGTTGTTGGGCTTCCTCCACTGCGAGTGTTGGTCATCAGCAGGAGGGCAGCCCAGTGTCTGTGACTGGTGGCATCCATTTTGTGATGCCAGGGCTCTGCAGGATTCTACCGTGTTTCCACAGTAGGTACATGTCTATCCCTCTAGAAGGGTGGAATGCTACCCCAGCCGCCAGGACTGGCGGGGGGTAGTATTCCAAGATGTTTGACACCAAACACGACATGTTTCGATGCAGCCATTCCAAAGTTAGCATTTTACCGCGAGGATATAATGCACTTAAAAGTATATGGTTTAACCGCATCCACAAACAGCACCAGAGAATGGACTCTGAGAGCTGCAGAGGGGCCCTGCTCAGGCAGAGGCACCCCCTCACATAGAAGCCAAGCACCCTGCCCTCAGGATTGATAGGGCCTGCCTTAGGGGTGACTGATAGGGTTATATGTGTGTGTAGGAGAGATATAGGGAACCTATATCTCAGTGAGGGGTGCTAGCACTTCCTCACTCAGGCTGCAGTAGCAGGCCTGTGGTGTCAGATTTAGTGTGCTTCCCAGGGGTGGCATAATACATGCTGCAGCCCCTGGTAGGCCTGTGAAGTACCTATGCCCTTGGTACCTAAGGTACCATATACTAGGGACTCATAAGGTACCACAGTATCCAATCACTAGTGCACCTAGAGTGCACTCCAAATCGTTTAGAGAGAACAGAGAGGCTGGGGCCCTGATTAGCAGGGGCCCAGCCAGACTATAGCCAGAAACCAGTGTAAACATCAGAAAAAAAGTGGGGGCAAGGTAAGAGGCAGATCCTACTCTCCTACACATGTCATGCTGTAGCCAGGGAGCACACGGTCAGAGATGTCATGCTGTTGCTAGTTAGCACATGGTCAGAGATGTCATGCTGAAGCCAGTGAACACAGAGATGTCATGCTGTTGTTACCAGTGAGCACAGTCAGAGATGTCATGTCATGCTGTTGTTACCAGTGAGCACAGTCAGAGATGTCATGCTGTTGCAGTGAACACCCGGTCAGAGATGTCATGCTGTTGCGAAGGAGCATCTGGGTATGTGACGTTATGAGCACACACTCACAGATGTGCTGCTACCAGGGACCCCGCCCCCCCCCCAGCAGAGCACGAGGCCCGACATCTCTTTCCCTGGCAGAGCCCCGTGAGTAAGGAAGGGCCGTGTTTGAGACCCCGGGGCCTGCGGAGGCCGGTGCCGGGACGAGAGAGCCCCGGCCGCCCCCTCTCGCTCTACTGGAAAGTTTTGAGAAGTTTATTTCCATCCTCCGTGGGAACGAGTCGAGGCGGCGTCTCTCGTACGCTGGGAGAAAGCATCGGAGGATGTCAGGAATCCGTGGAGCTCGGGAGGGAGGGGGGTCGCCACCGAAATAGAAGCGGCTGGGAGGCCTGGAGTCCAATGGAAGGGAAGAGAGGCGCCCCCGCCCCCACCCCAGCGCCGCTGCGGTACCCGGCAGCCGCATCCTCTGCTCTGAGGCGCACAGCGCCAGCGCCGAGCCTATTAGCGCAGAAAAGCCCGACAACACAGGCAGAGAAAAAAAAGCAAAACTCACCCAGGGAAAAGAAAACCGCCGCAGAATTGGGATTTTTTTTAATTATTATTTTAAAAGACAGCGCTAAAAAATGGGGAAAAACCCAGGACTAAAGTGAGGTGGAAATAATTGATTGGAGGAAGCGGCGGCCGGAGGGCTGCGGCTGCAGGGGCCTGGCGGGCTCTGGTGGCGGGAGGTAAACACGGGCTCCGAGCTCCGCTAATGGCAACCTCCCTTGTCCTCGCCGAGGCCTGGCCCACTTACAGGAGGCAGTTGCCAGGCAACGGGCTCTGACTAACCATTTGCGCAATGACCTTTCTCCCCCCAGAGAGAGGGGGGAGCGGGTAGGGGATGAGAGGCAGCAGCAGCACCGGAGGGGCTATAAACAGGGGCTGCTGCAGAGGGGCTGGGGCAGAGGGGCAAGAGGAAACCGAGGGGGTAGAGAAAGAGAAGACGGAGAGAGGGATGGAGAGGGAGAGGACATGGAGAGAAGAGTGAGAGAGAGGAGAGGCCGCAGCATCACCGGAGGGGCTATAAACAGGGGCTGCTGCAGAGGGGCTGGGGCAGAGGGGCAAGAGGAAACCGAGGGTGGGGGTAGAGGAGAGGGAGAGATGGACGGAGAGGGGAGGACATGGAGACAAGAGTGAGAGAGAGGAGAGGCCGCAGCATCACCGGAGGGGCTATAAAAAGGGGCTGCTGCAGAGGGGCAGGGGCAAGAGGAAACAAGGCGGGGGGGGTGCAGGGGGGTAGAGAAAGAGAAGCTGGAGAGAAGGAGAGGGCATGGAGGGATGGACGAGAGAAAGAGAGAAGAGGAGAGGCCGCAGCATCACTGGAGGGGCTATAAACAGGGGCTGCTGCAGAGGGGCTGGGGCAGAGGGGCAAGAGGAAACCGAGGGTGGGGGTAGAGGAGAGGGAGAGATGGACGGAGAGGGGGAGGACATGGAGACAAGAGTGAGAGAGAGGAGAGGCCGCAGCATCACCGGAGGGACTATAAAGAGGGGCTGCTGCAGAGGGCCTGGGGCAGAGGGGCAAGAGGAAACCGAGGGGGGGGTAGAAAAGAGAAGATGGAGAGAGGGATCGAAAGGGAGGACACATGGAGAGAAGAGTGAGAGAGAGAGGGGAGGACACATGGAGAGAAGAGTGAGAGAGAGAGGAGAGGCCGCAGCATCACCGGAGGGGCTATAAAAGGGGGCTGCTGCAGAGGGACAGGGGCAAGAGGAAACAAGGCGGGGGGGGAGCAGGGGGGTAGAGAAAGAGAAGCTGGAGAGAAGGAGAGAAGGAGAGGGCATGGAGGGATGAACGAGAGAAAGAGAGGAGAGGAGAGGCAGCATTACCGGAGGGGCTATAAACAGGGGCTGCTGCAGAGGGGCTGGGGCAGAGGGGCAAGAGGAAACCGAGGGTGGGGGTAGAGGAGAGGGAGAGATGGACGGAGAGGGGGAGGACATGGAGACAAGAGTGAGAGAGAGGAGAGGCCGCAGCATCACCGGAGGGACTATAAAGAGGGGCTGCTGCAGAGGGGCTGGGGCAGAGGGGCAAGAGGAAACCGAGGGGGGAGGGGGGGAGAGAAAGAGAAGATGGAGAGTGGGATGGAAAGGGAGGGGACATGGAGAGAAGAGTGAGAGAGAGAGGAGAGGCCGCAGCATCACCGGAGGGGCTATAAACAGGGGCTGCTGCAGAGGGGCTGGGGCAGAGGGGCAAGAGGAAACCGAGGGTGGGGGTAGAGGAGAGGGAGAGATGGACGGAGAGGGGGAGGACATGGAGACAAGGGTGAGAGAGAGGAGAGGCCGCAGCATCACCGGAGGGACTATAAAGAGGGGCTGCTGCAGAGGGGCTGGGGCAGAGGGGCAAGAGGAAACCGAGGGGGGGGGGAGGGGGGTAGAGAAAGAGAAGATGGAGAGTGGGATGGAAAGGGAGGGGACATGGAGAGAAGAGTGAGAGAGAGAGGAGAGGCCGCAGCATCACCGGAGGGGCTATAAACAGGGGCTGCTGCAGAGGGGCTGGGGCAGAGGGGCAAGAGGAAACCGAGAGGGGGGAGGGGGGTAGAGGAGAGGGAGAGATGGACGGAGAGGGGGAGGACATGGAGACAAGAGTGAGAGAGAGGAGAGGCCGCAGCATCACCGGAGGGGCTATAAACAGGGGCTTCTGCAGAGGGGCTGGTGCAGTGGGGCAAGAGGAAACCAGGGGGTTGGGGGGCAGAAAAAGAGGAGAGAAATGGAGAGGGAGGGGACATGGAGAGAAGAACGAGAGAAAAAGAGAAGAGGAGAGGCAGCTCCGGAGGGGCTATAAAGAGGGGCTGGGGCAGAGGGGCTGAGGGGCAAGAGAACCCTGCTTCAAGGAGAGAGGGGAGAGATGGTGATGAAAAGAGGGCTCGAGACAGAGGAGGGGAGAGAGTGCGAAGGAGAGACGGAAGGGGGAGGGAACGAGAGGAGAGGAGAAGGAAGGAGAGGAGAGGAGAAGGAAGGAGAGGAGAGGAGAAGGAAGGAGAGGAGAGGAGAAGGAAGGAGAGGCAGCAGCAGTGGAGGGGTAATAAACGGGCTGGGGCTGAGGGGCAAGAGAACCCTGCTTCAAGGAGAGAGGGGAAAGACTGTGAAGGACAGAGGGGAGGGGGAGAGAAGGGCAGGAGACTCATCAACAACACTGCAGAGGTTTAAACGGAATGCTGCAGAGGGACAAGGGCTGGGGCAAGACCCCCCCCCCCCCACCCTAACAGGGCGAGGGGGTAAGTGGAAGCTGGGGAGGAAAAAAGGAGAAAAGGAAAGGAAAGTGTAGGAAGGTGGAATCTGACTATATGGTTGCCCCCACTTTTTTTATGGTGTTTTGCTGGTTTATGACTTAGTTGGACTGGGACCCTGCTATTCAGGGCCCCAGTCTATCTGCTCTCTCTAAACGACATGGAGTGCACTCTAGGTGCACTAGTGATTGGATACTGTGGTGCCTTATGAGTCCCTAGTATATGGTACCTTAGGTGCCAAGGGCATAGGTACTTCACAGGCCTACCAGGGGCTGCAGCATGTGTTATGCCACCCCTGGGAAGCAGTCTAAATCTGACACCACAGGCCTGCTACTGCAGCCTGGGTGAGGTGGTGCTAGCACCCCTCACTGAGATATAGG